>CM056841.1:3717556-3725056 GCA_029853015.1 Chelidonichthys spinosus
ATTTCCCTGACAGGACAATAACGGTTCAAAATGCACTGGGTAATTATAATTATACGAATTATCATTGTTCACATCATCAACAATTATCATTACTGACTCAACCGCCATCATTAGCTCCATCATCGTCCTCAGTCCTGATCATAATCATAATAATTTGAATTATTAGAATTTCAATCATAATGACTGGCACAGAAGTCATTAACCCCACCACCGCTGCTGTTACCTTCATTATCATCATCATCACACACACGAATGCGCACACACACATTCACACACACATCACTGGACACACAGTGTATAGAAGCAGGCAGGCCCGTTAATTCATATATGGCTCAATTATTAACATCAAAGCCGGATCTAACAAAAGTGGAATGACTTCAAAAAGTCTGCTGAACAGAACGGAAGGTTCAACACACCAGACTTTCCGAAAGTTCATTAGGATTTTATTAATGTTGAGTCCTTTTCCAAAAGTCTTTAAAAGTCACCATCTCTACAGATTCATCTGGACTTTGGAGTTGGTCTCGGTTTCCAAGGAGAAAGCAAACATCCGCAATCTGAAAATCTGTCACATCGTAGAATCCACGGCAATGCGGAGCCCATTTCACTATACAATCCATACTGGAGAGTTCCTCAAACGTTCTGTCGGACCGCGTTGTATTTCACACCACACTGAAGACTCCGGCATCCACATCAGTCGGTCCGGCTGTAAATATTTCACTGTCGTCGGTCCGTTACACTGCAGACGTCCGGCTGTTTTCCCATCTCGTCACAACATGATATCATAAAATGTGTCGCGTTAGAAACAATGTTGTCCATTGAAGAATCCAGAGATCCAAACTTCAAAGCCTTAAAAGATCCCTCTGGTTATGAATTTCAATAATCCACCAGTCAAATTTACAACCCTGCTGACTTTTAACGTTCATTAAACCAATCAAATCCATCATGCTGCAGAATCTGAAGTAATTATTTTTTAAATCCCATCATCACATCCGATCTGTCACACAAATTGTAAATGTCCACGTTGTCTGTCACGTCACCATATAAACAGCAACAATTGAAAATCACTATCTGCATTTTAAGACACTCAATATAAACCATATTTTCAATTGTCTGGAATGCCATTTTTCCTTTTCGGAATTTTGACAATCTGCATTTTGAGTCCACTCATATATTTGTCAGTGGGGAGGAACAAATACTGATGGAAAGATTACCACTGAATCGAAATGATTTTAATGTTTGTTGTTTCTGTGCAGCAGCTGATGTGTTTCATCCAACAACGTTATGGTTTTGTGCTTTTATCACACCAATCATTTAATTTGGTCAAAGCTTCAATCTCTACAGTTTATCATAACTATCAGTTTTATAATCCCCAACTCTTGATTTTTCCACAACAATTATTGTCTGTACTTTCTAATCCATCCATCACATTCTTTACTCAATTAGTCCCTCTTCGGAGTTACTGTCAGTTTTAATGGGGTAAAAAAAAAATCGAAATTCACAGATGGCAGAAAAGACACAGACTGGGCTGAAAAATGAAAACTGGAGCTTTGATTAACTGTTGTGATGGTTGTCGAATTTTGAAATATTTTCATGCCACTATGCTTTTTATTTCAGAATGATTCTGTTGGTTTCTTTTCACTAACTTTTTTTAAAGGTTTTCCAGCTGGTGGTTACAACAAAACAGACCACGATATCACTACGGCCGAGAGCAACACTTTGAAGTTATCACAAGCTTTTTATATTCAAACCACATTTCTGAAGCAAGGCCCCAACAAAGCCCCCCAACCCGGCTGATATTTTGTTCCGCAAAGTTTTTGATCCGCAATAAAACAAAGCTGATCTTAAATTTCAAGCTGAAGCAGTTTGAATGTTGAGGGAGGGTTAATCAGTCTGAATGAGTCCTCTGAGTGCTGTGATCAGAGGACATACAGTCCATGTTTTGTTAATTACATCTCTGTTCAATGATCGACACGCAGCTGACTGTTGGGTAATCTGCCTTTTAATGCCAGCTGGTTTAATGTAGTGAGCAGTGATTTAAATATTTGGTCTCTGGTTAAAGAGGAATCTGGACAGGAGCCAAAAGGGCTGAAAACACAAGCTTCAATGTCAGCCAATCAAAAAGCATTAAATGACAGGTGTGTGTATCATCGTGTCTGGGACTTTAATTGTTCCTTTAACAAATATACCTTGGTCTGGCTGATTTTCCTTTGTGCATGGGCATTTCACAGGGGTTATGTTTCATTGTTGGGTACAAAAACCATAATGTAGATTGTTAAGTTATTGGTCAAATCATCAGTTTTATTCAAAACGGTATCTTGTTGTTGGCTATTATTCATCTGACAGTAAATTATTCTATCTCACTCCTAACTCATCAAATACCGACGCCTGATCAGTGGCCCCCAGTGCCTCATACCAATGCATGGAGGCAAACATTTGTATGAGGGCCCGGACTTTCAACTGACTCCAACAGAAACCCGTTCACATCATTAATAGACATCAGAACTACTGACATACGGTTGGATTCAAACAAACACAGGACTTTCACCCAGGAAACCAAGTCAACAGTGACTTATTTGAACTTAATTTTATCACATGACTTGCATACTAAAGTTATGTAACTTACATAAAACAAACATGTTCATGCAGCAAATATATAAGAAATAATATATAACAATATGAAAACTTCAACACAAACCATGGTCTTTTCCCAAGCTTAAACGAGAAGTTTTGTAGTGTAAGTAAACCTAAAAACTAAGTAACCCTAGGTTGAAAGTCTATTTTTAAAAGAGAGAATGTATGCGTGTAACAAGCGGAAACTATACCTATAATGTGAACACTGGGTGTTTATTTTGACAAAACACTAAGCATGTATTAAACAGAAACTAACCCACCATCCCTGACGTGTCCCAAACTGATGTGGGGGTGTCATTGTAAGGCCACTGACCAAGTGTTGGTAGAGTTAGGAGTGAGAATGTGTTTCCATAGCAGTCTTGATTAGGCAATTGCTAGCTAGCAATAACTTAATCATAACTTAATCAGTAAGTTTAGAAACGCACTTCATAAAAAGCAAAAATAAACCAGTATAGAAACCAGTCAAGTCAGTCTCTTTCTTCATTCAGTTGTATTTTTTCATTCTATCTCACTGCATCTGTTAGCTAGCAGTGTGTTAGCATTAAGTTAGCAGTCAGTTTGCAGTTGTTTCACTCTAGTTAGCCGGTGCAGCGTTAGCCGAGGATGGGGCTCGGAGGTTTGCGCAGCCACTGAAAGAACTGCCGCCGGTGGAGGCGGTGCCAGCGCACGTTGCCCTCGACGATCTCCAGCGCACGTGGCATCGCAGGCCCTGCCCCCACGCCACTGGACTGGATGAACTCCTTTAACTGATCAGAGGAAAGGTTGGGGGGGAAAGGAAAAGATGGGGATTATGGAGGAGAAAGAGTTGAGCAGAAAGGAAAAGTACAAATAGGAAGATAAAATATGAGGGAGGAAGGAAGGAAGAAAAAGCAGATAATAGAAAAGGTATTAGAGTATTAGAAATCCTTCTGTGAAAAAAGACAGAAAGGAAGACGTTAAACCTCTGTGATGCATCAAATTGCGTCTCACATGTAGTGTAAACTCAGCATTAGATAGTTGTAGTCACAATACTGCATCTAAAACACAGGCTGTATTTAAGAAGTGGACATAGCCAGCGTGATGCCACCCATTGGTTTGTGAACTATGGTGTTGAAGCCTTGAGTTTTGGCCATCGCCATCTTGGTTATTAGTGGTCCACAATGTTTTCTAGCAATTAAAAGCGAAATTAGTGGGTGGAGCTAAGCAGCTGAATAAGACATGGTAGACAACCATACCAGGTCCCAAATGGGGTACTAACTTGTCAAGTAGCCCCGTCCTTAAGCATCCCCTGCTTTCTGCTCTGTTGGACTCTAAATGGACCATTTACAAAATTAACATCATGCTGGATTGAAGAAGACTTGAAACTAGAGATTGAGACCATAAACTCATGTTTACAATGTTTACTGAGATAATACATCAAAGAGAATTAGAGTCGTTCTATCACAGATTCCATGCAATCAGATTTATTTTTGCAACCGGACGAGTCGTCCCAGATGGTGAGTAGAGGGAATACAACTTTAAAGCACTTCTGCATTGGCATCACTGTTCAGAACCGGAGGTTGCAGCCTAAGGTATGAATGTTAATTTTGTCCTACTGGTGGCGCTAGTGCCACAGAAGTTTGCCACAAAGTTAGATGCAAGTTTTTGTTTTAATATATCACCCTCAGCTCCGCTACTTCCATTCACTTCTAGTGGGAGAGGACAGGTAAAAGTCAAGTGATGAAGTGTAGGAAACAAAGGGTCAACAAAACATGACAACCTTCACCCAGGAGAGCAGAGTTTGTGTCTTGTGTGAAACCAAAAGACAACACGAGTACTTATACTTAAGAAACTTTGTTACTATGCCCATATGTAACCATGCCATATACTATGTCACATGTGTAAGAAACGCACCTTAATTCCCAGAAATGTTTTTTTCCCTAAACCTAGACACATACTTTTGGCTATATAGTATATGTTATCCTTGCCCAAATCATCAGCCAGCCAATGGAAACTGAAAGTGTCTTGTTTTATTACCTTTTCTTTTAGCAGCAGTTAAACAGAAATATTCCAGCAAGAAAATATGAGCTATCAAAGACTTTTAAAAATGAGTTTGATAATTAAAAGGAAGACTTTGTTTTAAAGGTACATAATGAGAGGTAAAATGTCCAGTAGGCCTATCCAGAAAGTGGAGGTGTCATAGTGAAACTATTTAAAAGGAAGTTAATTAACTTGAATGTTTCCAGCATGAATAGTGAGGTATTAGACATTAACTTCTTTTTTTCAAAAGAGAAACTTGGTGATTCCAGAAGTTCAGGGCCGAAGAGGAAACTTGGTGTTGTTCAGAGTTTGACAGATTCACTGGAGCGCTGGAGGAAATCCATCCCTCCAACTAACTTTAACAAAGTTCATATTGTTAACTTCTCTGCTCCATTTTATTTCCGCTTCTCTTTCTCTTCCATGTTTCTCTTCTTGCCCTCTTCTTCTCAGTCCTACAATTTTACTTTCTACCCTTTTCATTTAATTCACCCTAACACAATTTTTTTTTTTTTAAATCCGGTACATTCTTCTTATTATTTGAGGAATTTAAAAAGAAGCAGTTGTGGTGATTTCTGTTCGGATGCTTCAAGGACAGTACGGCAAACATGGCGAGGTGTTTGTTACCATGCCAACAGGAGGATAGAGATCTCAATCAAAACTGTGTCATTATGGGAAAATAAAACAAAGAGACAGATTTTTATTCAGAAACGGCCGCAACCCTTTATGTTTGCCAAAAAATGTGAGGTTGTAAAAATAAGGAATCCTACTTTTAGTTTTTGGGAAATCATCTTGGGAGTTTTGGAATAAAAAAATTCTGTTAAATAAAATGTAAATGAATGTGTAAAGATGTGATATGAGTTACAGAAACATTGCTGCTATATTCTCTTTGAATATTCACCAGAAGACTTTGAATACTCAAAGATTCATCTGAAGGACTTGCAGTTGCCTGGATGTAACATAACTATAACAACAGGTCTCTCTGTGTGTTGGGTACCAGGATGTAACGTTACTATAACAACAGGTCTCTCTGTGTGTTGGGTACCAGGATGTAACGTTACTATAACAACAGGTCTCTCTGTGTGTTGGGTACCAGGATGTAACGTTACTATAACAACAGGTCTCTCTGTGTGTTGCGTACCAGGATGTAACGTTACTATAACAACAGGTCTCTCTGTGTGTTGCGTACCAGGATGTAACGTTACTATAACAACAGGTCTCTCTGTGTGTTGCGTACCAGGATGTAACGTTACTATCACAACAGGTCTCTCTGTGTGTTGGGTACCAGGATGTAACGTTACTATAACAACAGGTCTCTCTGTGTGTTGGGTACCAGGATGTAACGTTACTATAACAACAGGTCTCTCTGTGTGTTGGGCACCAGGATGTAACGTTACTATCACAACAGGTCTCTCTGTGTGTTGGGTACCAGGATGTAACGTTACTATAACAACAGGTCTCTCTGTGTGTTGGGTACCAGGATGTAACGTTACTATAACAACAGGTCTCTCTGTGTGTTGCGTACCAGGATGTAACGTTACTCACACAAACAACAGGTCTCCTCCTTCTTTTTCTTCCTGGCTGATAAAAAAAGTCGCTAAAAACACATCAGCTAAGAAAACATTACATTAGTGATGGAACGTAGCTAAGTTACCTAGCTAGCTAGCAAGACAAGCTATCAGCCGTATTAGTGACGAGAGACACTAAACTAAATGATATGACAGCAAACTGCATTTTACTGACAGGTGTGTGCCTTTCTAACTCATATCCAAAGGACAGACTCCAATCAAAACTTCAAAAAGAAGCTCAAGACGGCATTATGTCAATGCGATATTCCAGTTTCTTTCCTTTTAAATAAATGTGCTAAAACCCTGTGTGTTATGGGGTGTTGAGTGTAGATTAATGATTACCTTTGAAGAGAAAAATAAGCACCAATTTACCTGTAAATCTGAGCTCAGGAACATGTGTGTTTTTACCTCGTTGAGTTCCCGATCCGTGTTCAGGAACTCTGTTACTCCACTGATGAGCTTCGAATTCATGAACAACGCTTCACCATAACTGAACAGAGAGAGCAAGAGAGACGGTTAGTAAGTACAACAAGTATTTTATGTACAAATATTCCCACGTGGAGCGACCAACGGACTCACCGCGCGTTGAGGATGTCCCACTTTTCTCTGAAGTATTTCCAGGCGAGGTTTCGACCCTGCGGGTTTCTGCCCACGTGGATGATGACGTCGATCACGTCCTGCTCTGGGACCAGGTCAGAGGTCAGGGACAGGTTCAGTAACCTGGGAGACAAAGAGACACATCACACAGTTGTTTAAGATAGAACTTAATTAATCCTGAAGACAATTCTTGTGCCAGAGATTGTATAGATTGTATATATATATATATATATATATGATACTACACATGGGGCCCTAGTTTCGTGGCGCAGCGCAGGGTGGCGGAGCCGGTGCAATGTAAGTTTCGACCCGCGCAGCCTTGCGCACGGTCAGTTTGAGATGGGTGTGGCGGCGCAGCAGGGGGAGGCGTCACAGATTCAGCTTGGCGCAGCGGAAGTTTCGTGGTAAAAAGCCTCGCCGAGACTTCGCCAAAAGCCCGCCAGCTCCAACCTCGTCTACTCTTGGCGTAAGGCGCATTACAGCTGGCGGAGTGGCAGTTTGGCTCACCGGCGCGCAGTGTGCACACGTCATCATAGATTATATAGTTTTCAATGTAGGATGTATCAGCTGGAGAAGGGGGAGGAGTTAAACAATATTGTATTATATTATATTGTATTATTATTATAGAGCTTATTTTTTGGTCCCAAATAGCATCTGTTTAATATAAATATATTCAGTCTGAACCAAATCTAAAGAAACAGAAACGTCT
>CM056841.1:3727556-3792556 GCA_029853015.1 Chelidonichthys spinosus
TTTCTGTGAAACAATCCACCTAGTTAGAGACTAGCTGGTGAAGAAAGAGGAACATAACAATGTCAGAGCGTTGATCTAATCCTCCATGTAAAAAACAACACAAACCTGAGAAAATATCGATCAAATCAGTTATTCTTTCGACTGCGCTTAAAAGAAACCCAAAGGGGAAGCTTTGACTTCTGACTTAATTTTGGGGTCAATAATATTGATTAATAAAGCTTTCAAAGCAATGTAAAAGCATATTTTTTTCTCTTCGTGGATGACCAAAGAAAAAGAACTATCCGTTGTACCTGTTGAGGAGGAAGGTGTTGTCCGAGCAGGTCAGAGCCTCCAGCAGGATTTTCTTCTCTGAAACAGCGTTGGTGGAGTGAAACTTCATCCAGATGAACTCCCACACATCCTCATCCATCAGACTGACCCCGGTGCAGTAAACTATGTCTCTGATGTTGGGAGGAATTCTACAAAGACACAGCATCGTAGACATCAGTCAATCTGACACAATGTAAGGATATCTCAATTTAATTTTATAAATTTGCCTGAGAGTGCTTTACAATCTGTACAACATCCTCTGTCTCTGGAACACTGCAGCATAAAAGTATAAAAAGTATAAAAAGTATAAAAAAACTTTTCAAAATATAGACAACAGTAGAAGTGACCATGCAAGGGAACAAAGCATAGAAGACAGTACATATTAACATACACAATAATTGAATATAGTGCCCATTCGGTAGATTCAGCTTCCAAAAATGCCTGTTGAAAGAGGTATGTCTTAATCTGACTTTTCAGGTGCAATGGCTTCGACTGCTCAATCACCGGTCTAAAGCGGGCGCATGGGATGGACAGGAAATGTAATGTGTTTGACCTGAGAGTGCAAGCAGATGAATAAGGGTAAAACAGATCAGCCACATATGCAGGTGTCTGACCATGTAATGCTCTGTAAATAAGAGTGAGTATTTTGAAGTGGACCCTATATGCTACAGGGAGACAGTGATGAGGGTAATGTGAGACCGTCTATTTGACCTCGAGAGTAGTCTGACGGCAGCACGTAAACTACTCAGAGTAGATAACAGTGCCTTAAAGTATTAGATTGCAAAGGAGATAAGGGCATGTATGAACATCTCTTGTTCAGCAGTTGGTACAACAGGCCTCTGTTCACTTATTTCTGTGGATGTCAGACGACAACAATTTATCAAATATTATGTTACACATTTTATCAGTTGTTAGTGGCAAGTGTCGTCTTTTATGCTGCAGTCTGGAGGAGAGGCAGCCTAACAGACAACACAATTGGCTGGGCAAGCTTATCAAAAAGGCTGGCTTGGTGCTTGGCACTCCCAGTCTGGACACGTTGGGGGTCGAAAGGTGCACACGGATTAAGGTCCAGGCCATCCTGAACAATGTCAGCCACCCTCTGTACAACATTCTGGCTGACCAGAAAAGCAGCTGCAACAGGCGAATCTCACTCCGATGCAGGACAGAACAGTTCGGGGGTCCTTCATTCCCTCATCCATCAGGTCTTATAACCCCTCTGTCAATGGTTAATCCCACCACAGATATGCCTACAGGCCAGTGCAATAGTCTTTTTAGAAACTTGAGTGAACTTGAAATATTGCCTGCCTGTTGTATTTTTATAAATTTATCGACTTACTCACAAATGCTTACATGCAAAGTTTGCCAAAGACACAAGGGGTCAGCATTTACCAAGAGACCAAAGAAAATTAATTTTTGATCACTAATCAGTAGTTCCTCACGGTGGTCAAGATCTATATCTACTCCTAAAGTAAAAACAACGTCCAAGTTATGACCACTCATGTGAATGGTGCAGATACATCCATCCATCCATCCATTGTCTACCGCTTAGCCTGTATTCAGGGTCGTGGGGGGGCTGGAGCCAATCCCAGGTGTCATTGGGGGAAGGCAGGGTACACCCTGGACATCACAGGGCCGACATGTAGAGACAAACAACCATTCACACTCACATTCATACCTACGGGCAATTTAGAGTCACCAATGAACCTATCCCCATCCTGCATGTCTTTGGACTGTGGGAGGGTGCAGATACATGTTGCTGGAAATTATTATTTGTGGCATCGTTGATATGCAGATTAAAATCACCAACACTTCTAGCTTGATAATTAAGGTCAGAAAAAGTCAGTGAGCTCAGATAAAAACAACTGACCTACAGGACCAGAAGGTGGACAGATCAAAACACAATAAAACGGCTGTAGTCAGTTGTTGCTAAAAAGTGGTAAAAGCTTCTGTGCTCAACAATTGGCAAGTAAACTGATCCTTCCAGGCCACATTTTCACTTAAAAACAAATCATTAAGTGTGTGAGCCTTGTCCACCACAGACCATGCATGAATCAGAAACATTTTAGTTGTGAAGTACACGGTGTCGTTAGCACAGAAAGATTTTTGGGTGCATGAAATTTGATGGGTCATTTGTGTACCAAGGTCAGCCCATGAAAAGGGAATGAGTGCATGGCAATGATTCTAACAGGGATGTTTGTAGGAGTGCCAAAGTGGTTCAAAGGTATGGGAGTGGAAGCCGGGATAGTGACTCGGAGGAGAGCAATAGGAAAACCACACAAAGGGGAGCTAGACTTGTGTGTAGGGAAGGGAGCGGTACTCCTGTGGTGACGGGAAATGAGCAGGTGAGGACATGTGATGTGGGATAGTCAGTTCAAAAGAGAGTGCGAGAACCTGAGCTATTTTGGTGGATACAATCTGGGTGGAAACGCTGATAAAGACCTGCCTACTGTGGACTGCAAGGGAGTCAAGCAGATTGCTAAAATCTTGTTTCAATAATTCAAATGATTGGTTGGAAATGTCGTTTTGGCCAACAACTATGGGAAGAGAAAACAATACCTGTGACGGAGTGGATGAGGGACTGACAGAACGGGGGGCTGTGATGCTGGTTTAAAGTGCTGTACGGAGCAGCGCCTCCTGTTGTAGGAGGAGTGCTGAGGTATGGCTGTTAGGATCGGTGGGGACAGTGAGCTATGGGACAGCCAAGGAGCTGGAGGAGGCCTGATATCAGTTACTAGAGGAGGGAAGTCCTGCATCGCGAGGATATCATATTTATTCTGCAGCTGGATGTTACAGAGGAGGTGCATGATATGTGCTCCTCCCTCTCCTCCTGCAAGCATCGACCAAAATCCAGGGCTCCTGATGAGGTGGAGTGGAGCTGACAAAGGCTTTCCTGAGATCATTAGTCACTGCCCAGAGGACAGGCAGCAGTGACTCTGGGGTCTTGAGGAACTGACTAAAATATGTGTATGTACATACACATACACTCAATCGTAGTCGCAAATATGCATACCACAAATAAGTCAACAAATGACAAGCAACAAGAAAATAAATAAAAGGTCACTTTCCCTCCATATCCATACAGCATCTCTCAAACATTCCCCCTTTCTTCAGCCTCTTGTAATGCGTTGGACTTATCTTCATGTCCCATTAAGTAGCCTGCGATATAATCATAGGCCTCTTCCTTCTAAGAATATCTGTGATTTTGAAGCAGAAAGAGTCCCTGAGCTTCTGGACACAGAACAGTCTCTCTGTATTCTTCTTCAAAAAAAAACAAAAAAAACATTTCTAACATTTTAACACCAAAGTAAATATGACATTTAGGGATGTTGTTAAGTGTTTGCTGTGGCTTCTTGTGCAAACAGAAAGTAGGGTTGAGCATGTGAGTGCGAGAGTGGACCAGGGAAGAGAATAAAGCTAAAAAGCCCTGATAAAACAGCTACAGGATTAAGTAGGACTCTCTCTGGATGCTAAGCGAGGAATTCTGATTCCATTAAAACATCCTTTACTGTGGATTTTTAAAATGCGCCAACTGGGATTCCAGTTTAATTTCTGATGGTATGATATGTTTTTTCTTTCTATTGTTGGGTGTTCTATACATCAACAGAACTGACACACACACACACACACACACACACACACACACACACACACACACACACAGTTCTCTCTCTATGCCCCAGCTGGTTACTGGCCTGAATCTTCAGTAAAGCAAAAAAGTCCTTCACACTATAATATGAAATGCTGTGTGTGTGTGTGTGTGTGTGTTTGACCTAAATTCTCAGTAAACCAAAACTAACAACTCGCCACAATACAGTGAGCTCAGCTGGCAGTAAACAATATATAATATGTATATATATGGGTGTGTGTGTGTTTGTGTGTGCATGTGTGTGTGTGTATTCGGTGTGTACGTGTGTGTTTACCATGTGTGAGTGTGTATTCTGAGCGAGTGCAGAGTGAGTGATGCAGGGACAATTACATCATTCACCGACCTGGGAAATAATTTTTTAGATGCTCCACTTATGAGCACACACACACACACACACACGCACACACACACACACACACACCACACACACACACCACACACACACACACACACACACACAGAGAGAGAGAAGTACTCCTCAGAGGACATCTGCCAAACACTCAAGTGTGTTTATTTATGAATATGTGCGTCTGAGCTTCTACCAGATAATTTATCATGTAAAACATTAAGCACTACTGAGTCTGTGTAATACCGCCACCATTACGATTTCATCACTTGGACAGCCACTGCTCCTTCTAATACAAAGTAACAGTAATAATGTAGTTTTTCTCTCTGCAGACTAGAAAATAGAGGAGTAGAGTCTCCAGATGAATCTGAACCCATTTACTAACAAACTGAATGTGTGTTTTAAAACTCTGTAGAGGAGGTTTTTTTATCTTAAAGCTCCATCTTTCTCTCTGAAATACCTCTGCCTCCCACTCGGTTCCTCCTCCCTTAATGACAGTAAACATGTCCCTCCACCATCTGCTCTGTCTGTCTGTCCATTGGTCTGTCTGTCTCTATCATGTCTAAATGTCACTGTGAAATTAGAAAATCACTTCAGTGAAGTAATAAAACACTTAAAGCACCTGGCTGAGGGACATGAGCTCTGGCAGGTACTTAAACATGACTGCTGTGCTGTTACCGTCACAACAACATGTCTGACCTTGACCCTCACAAGCAGCTGGCCAAACTTATTAGAGAGAGAGAGAGAGAGAGATGGAGAAACTGGGGAACCTTGATTGGGTCATAGATATGCATCACGTAGTTATAAAATATTTAAGTAAATCAGTATCATGATTCACCACCATAGACCGTGTATATACAGTAGATCAAGGACTATACGAAGTGGGCGTAGTGGTTGTTGGTTTGCGGAATCCAGTTTTGAAGCGTTCAGAATTTGGTTGTCGGCATCTTGGAATGTTTGCATCCAGTGAAGGAAGTGACCATATTTGGACTGGGGAGGAGCGACAGGTGGATCTGATGAACAGAAACAGGAGGACGGCGCCCCAAGCAGCAACCTTACCAGGTCTGGATCCCTCTGGATTCTGGTGTGAAGCTGCTAACAAAGTTAGCTTCATAATTCAGGGTCAACAAGTGTTAAAGTCACATTAGCAGCTAATTGCATTGGTACCGTGGTAGCGACCTGTCAACATTTAACCATGTAGATGGTTCATTTACATTAAAACTCCAGTGGGGTTTAACATTTGGCATTAACATTCCAGGGGGACTAAATTCTATTCATTGTCCTGGATGGAAATTGAGCCATGGTCACATGACAGCAGGGGGTTCCTGACAGCTGGTTGATGTGGGAGATGCAGGTGTGACCAGGTGTGTTTGACTCATTCATGTCAAAGGTGAATCTCTTTTGGTGTCACTGTTCTGTAGTTGCACACACATAACTGTTCTTGTCCATCTTCTTTTTTTTTTTAATAGGAGTCAGGTAAACTCAAAGTCTGGTCAGATGAGCTCTCTCCACACAGGATAAAAAATCACTCAGTAGAGCATGATATATATTTTTTTAAATCCCCGCAAAAACTCTTCTTACAAACAACCATAAAATCAATCAAGTTTTTTCCATGCAGTGCTTTGATTGACTGTGAAACACGACAGGAAATGGTAATTCCCCGCAAAATGAAAACAACAAATTACAGTTTTAGCTACGCATATAATTAAAACTAATTGTGATGAAAACTGATTGTTGCATTTGAGCCCTCGGACATTTGAAATTATTTGGATTCTTTATTGTTTGTTCAGAAAAACGCTAGAATTGGAGAAGAAGAAGAAAACAGGGACAGGTGTTCAAGTTTCTTTAGCGTTTCCAAATTGCTTCTCACATTATTATATAAAGGCGTGAGGATAGTGAGGATACAAAAATTTAGCTTTTCCAAAAAGCGCTGCCATATGGTTGTCATGCGGATGGCTCCATCGCTGCTCGCTCTGTAAGCATTAACTAAACCATTCAAACGAGGGTCTGAAAACCACAGTTTAAAAGACCTGTTTAACTTGTTTTGGGTATTAATGAAGACCAGACCTGCTTCTTCTCTGAGACTCCATTCATAAAATCTGCTGCACGGAGTCTGAAACCGTGTGTACTTTAATGATTTTTTTGGATTTATCTAAGCACTGCTTTGATCAATTCCCCCCCGTCCTGGACAGAACACCAGCATCTGTTTCGATTTAATTTGCTGTTTGAAATCTGATTTTGCAGATCTTGTTAAGGACCTGAAGGATGAGCCAGCAGCACATGAATGAGAAAGAGTTAAAGCTGCAGCACCTTTTTGTTGTTTCTTTTACTTTTTTATAGGCTCAATGAACATGTGTTGCATGGAAACACTGAGTCACACATGATGAATCACACTCCAATTAACAAAATAAAGGAAATAAAACACACAAATGGCAGAACTTCCTGTCCATGGAGAGAAAATTGGGGTCGAGGAGGTCTAGCAGGCCGACAAATTTTGAACTTCAAGTCGGTATCACACAGCGGCACATTCAGCTTACATGAGGCTGACACGTTCATAAAGTAAAGCAGGTTTCATCCCTGTTGCTGTGGCATCCATTAAAATAGAAATTGTCTTCATTATTTCCAACCTGGTCGTCTAAAAATGACATTCTCACACAATAAATCTGCGTTGTGAATTACGTTTTGAGGGCAATGTATTTTGTCGTGGATTACGTTCATTCTTGACTTAAAACAAATTAATCCATGTAGGTCGGAGGTCAAAACACACAGGACTTTCACCCAGTGTCCCCTTAGAACCAAATCATTCTGTTTGCTTAAAGCTGGGGGTATGTAATGTTGGAAAGTTAGCAAGAGAGCTAGCAAGATTTGAAAATAGCACCTCCTCCTGCCTCCTCTAATTCGGTTCCTTTTCCTGATGACATAATGCACTGATCCCTCTGAAATTAGACGGGCCATTTCACCCAGTATAAAAAAAGTGCTTCTGAACAGGATTACATACCTTATCTTTAAAGCAACACTAAAGAGTTTTTAGTGCCTTAAAATAATGTTTCCAAAATAGTTTCAGTGGTTCATCACCTCAAAACCGGTGAACAGCACTTCAGCATTCGCTCTGCAGCCGTCTATCGGCTGTAACCGCACTATGTAACTTTGCCTCATCAGGTAGCGGTTTTGTAGTTCTAATGAGACTAAGAATTTGACCTGCTTTACGGCACGCGTTACAAAAGCCGGTAGGTGGAGGCTCTGCGTAGAGATCAGTGAGAGAACACCCGGCAGGTGCGTGGAAGATACCTTGCAGCTAGGTAGTTTTAAATTGGCGTCATGGCAGAGCCTGCAAAGAAAAGGAGTATAATGTCCGATGAGGCGAAGGAAAGAAAACGGGAGCATGATAAAGAGGGAGCTCGAACGAGAGTGAATATCGGACCGGCTCACACTCGTTGGTGAGAGCTGAAGGAGGCTACAAAATGTAAGACGGATGGTGACTTGGCTTTGTTGCTGCTGGACTTGTAAATAATACCGGTAATCTTTTTTGTCCAACAGTGTGCATCTGTGTACGATACATTGTCGATTATTTTATTGGCTCATGTTAGCTAAGGTATTAGCTATTGTGCTAATATATATGTAACTATCACTATGTCTCATGTTAGCTAATCTTAGCTAAGGCGTTAGCTATTGTGCTAATATATATGTAACTATCACTATGGCTCATGTTAGCTAATCTTAGCTAAGGCATTAGCTACTCTACCTTGTCACTGGACATCGTTCAAATAGTTCATCGTTTCCAGAGCCGGTTCTGCATACAAACAAATAACGTGCGTGCGACGGTAAGGCTGCGGTAGGCTAAATTATTTACGACGGCAGTAATGGACAATTCACTTTCAGACACTTCCAACCTGTAGGGGGACCGAAGAGGAAAACAACTAAATGTTGCTTTAATATAACCAAGTACTTTTGTTGTGTTGATTTGTTAAGTTTTTGTTGTATTTTGTATCAATTTCGTTGTCGTATTAAGAACCAAACCATGATGTTTTTTAGTGAACCTAACAATGCACTTTTGTAGCACGTTTTGATTTGTTTCAAATAAAGAAACTGCGACCGTTAAGTTAGGGGAAAAAAAAGCGTAACTGATGCAGTTAAGTTGTATAAAAATGTTGACTATATCATGGACATGTATTCCTACCTGTTCTTGTTGCTGGAGATCCAATCAGAGATGTATGCGACGGCCTGGCGGTGGCACTGTTTGTTCCCGAAGCTACATGCTAACATGATGAGCTCCCTCTGTAACTCCCTGAAGAGAGGAGGGAGACGAGGACAACGGGAGATCAACACAACTCTTCTTTGACATTTCACACAAAACCTCTCGTGTGGATAATGGATATCAGCGTGAGCCTGATGTTGATAGAAGTGTGTGAGAATGTGTGTGTGGTTGTGCCGCATACTCAATCTGGTAGGACCCTTGGAGCATGTTGCCCTCGCTGCTGGGGCCGTTGGTTGGCCAACCCATCTGATGGTACCGCGACGCAACCTGCTTCAGCACATAATCCTGGTAACACACACACAAACATTAAGAGTTCATTAACAGCTGTCAGAGCTGCCATGATGGAGCCCTTACTGACTGACTTATTGACTGAAGGATAACAGCAATTGATTGATCGGGTGTTTACACTGAACAGGCTGTATTCGTCGGTGCGGTCCAGCAGTTTGTCCAGCTGGTAGAGCGCTCGGCTGGCAGAGTGCCACGGCAGGAAGGACGGCTCCTCCGGCAGGTAGCCAATCAGCTGCAAGGGAACGCCCTGTGGGAGGTACCCGGCCCTGAGAAAGACAACGAGTTTGAACTTTATAACCACCGTACTGCTTTAAATCGAAACAAGAAAATCAACTCTTGTTTGAGAAAGAAAAAAAAAACAAAAACATTATCGGTCCCATCAGTCTCTGTTTTCTTACCCTGAATGCATTTATTGATAATACCAGTACGAGGAAACAGATCCGACATTACAATGGGTTTTTTTCCAATCAATCTCTCCAACGTCAATTATGCCCAAAATAAACGAGGTCACAAACAGTTTTCTACTCTAAAGATGCTACGCTGTCTCCAGACTGCTTCAACATAACATCTTATAACCTTTCAGGATCCATTATCCATCGCAGGATTATTATTTTTTCCCCACCACTAGACATAGTAACGACCTGCTGGCTATAGAAACAAGTGGATGGTCAAAACAGAAATACCTTTGTGCCAAAAGACAGAAGAAAAAGACAGAATTAGTCTAATTAAGGACCAAAATTGGGGTTTTCTTTCACCCTAAAAGTCTTGTGTAACTTATTAATTTTCAGCTTGGTCAACGAGCCATAAACACATTTCTGTTGAGTGTTTTTTCCCTAATTCTGTCTATGTCTGCATTAACGACAATCTGAGCAGAGACTGTGTTGTCTCTAGTTTCTCCACATAGTCAGGTCTCTGGACTAATATGAGCTACTATATGAACAATATCCCTGCAATTATAACTGATGTAATGACATCTCATTATTTAATAACTTGAAAACATGTAATAAACTTTATTATGTATATAACACCCACCAAAACCATAATTTTTCATGTGCATGAATTTAGAGATAGAAGTATATTCTGCTTCTTTAACATGC
Organism: Chelidonichthys spinosus; assembly: GCA_029853015.1. Lineage (NCBI taxonomy): Eukaryota > Metazoa > Chordata > Actinopteri > Perciformes > Triglidae > Chelidonichthys > Chelidonichthys spinosus. The sequence goes on from CM056841.1 coordinate 3,737,498, forward strand.
CTTCTTTTAGACGAGTAGAAAAGAAATAATACATATTAATGAGCACATTATTTTATCTGACTAACACTCTGACCAACAAGGAGGATTGATTCTGGATGCAGCCTATTTTTTTATTGGGTTAGTGTTCATTTGTAAGAGGTGAAGAGAGAAGATGAATATTGATCGTTCTCTGCTCTCCTTAAAACATGAATATTTCATATTTTCGATTCTGAAGTTGGAGTCTATTTGTTTCACATCATTTATCCGTTGGTGGTATCCATACCTCTGACCTAATGTCTCTCTGCCTCTTTGTATTCAGCACAGATTAGAGGTGAAAAAAGAACTCAAAAATCTGAAGGCACGACACGGCAGACAAAAACATTGTTTGGCCAATTGGTTCATTTTGGGCTATTTTGCTTCCATAACACGTCTTCTGTCGGACTAGTGGAAATAAATTATTTATTTTATTACATTGTCTATTTTCATCTGTACATTTCCCCTAAATTCCCAAGTCAAGAGAAATCATTTCATAAAACTTTTAATATAAAAAACAACTGTCTTAATGTCAGCAATCAACTGGGGAAGTTTCATGGTGCTATCCATTTTTCTCATTCTTTCTTTTTAGTATTACTACAAGTGATGGGAAAAGATTCACTCACTCAGTCAACTGAACCGAAACAATCTGCTGTCTCCATTCACCGGGTCACTCCCTGCCAACACCAGGGGCCCTAGTTTCGTGGCGCAGCGCAGGGCGGCGCAGGGTGGCGCAGGGTGGCGCAGCCGGCGCAGTGCAAGTTTCGACCCGCGCAGCCTTGCGCACCGTCAGTTTGGCAGTTTGGTGGATCGCCTGCGCCAAGATGGGTGTGGCGGCGCAGCAGGGGGAGGCGTCACAGATTCAGCTTGGCGTAGCGGAAGTTTCGTGGCAAAAAGCCTCGCCGAGACTGCGCTGAAAGCTCGCCAGCTCCGACCTGGTCTACTTTCAGCGCAAGGCGCAAATAAAGTCCATTGATTCAATGCGAATCACAGCTGGCGGATCGGAAGTTTGGCGGACCGGTGCACAGTGCGCACACGTCACCGAGACCTCACAGGCAGGTTTCCACAGTTCCAGGCACATTTAAATGCAATAAATAATCACAACAAACACTATTTAATGCAACCAATGAATCAACACGTGAATTTATATCTATATAGATTGTCCCGTCACATCTGACGTCAGATCAAAGGCGGATGGCACGCGTAACGGAAACTCAGCCTCTCGGACCAAAACATCTCCCTCTCTCTCTCCTGTTTTTTATAATATCGGCATTGTTATTATTATGATACAAGTTCCATTATTATTATGGAACTTGCACTGAACCTCCCCTAACGCATTAAAGGAGAGAGGAGCTCATTTGATTGGTGAAGATCTGAATCGGCTGTATTAATCCCAGTCCACGCCTCGTCTCCTCCTCGTCTCCCACTCACGCCTTCTTCTCCTCCCTCTTTCCCACTTGCGCCGGTGGGCGAGACGGGAGGTGAGCATGTGTGAGCCTGCGCGGTGCACGAAACTTGCAAAGTCCAGGCGGACACGCCCCGTCGGCGCGGCGCAGGTGCGCTGAAAGCTGACTGCGCCTGGTCTACGAAACTAGGGCCCCAGGCCACGTATACTCATTAAAAAGACCAATTGTATCACTCGCTACTCTCTTTGGAACCTATAAAATCTCATTCTAACATTCCTTAGTCCATCAGCTGACCCCAAGGAAGGGGCTGCTATAAGTCATCAGGAAACAGCAGATCCAGACTCACACAGCCTGACTGACTGAGTGAATCTGCTTCCCGAGAAACTTAGACTCACATCGCTGATGCTGAAGTGTGTCAGACGTCCACAGCAAAATGCACGTTTTACTCACTCTGTTTCGACAATAGGCTAGTTTGTTAACATCCCAGAAATGTATGCAATGTCCCTTTTCTTTTATCAAAAGGAAAAATCCATTCCAATCCACTTTATTTTTGTAGTACGATTTCAGCAAACACAAGGTTTTCCAAAGTGCTGCACAACAAGTGCAAAAAAAGCACAAAAAAAAAGATGAAGTATACAATAGAAGAGAAAAGTAATCAAATAAATAAAATGCAGTGCCGGCACAAGATAAAAAAATATATATAAATTGTAAATATAATAAACTGTATATGATCAAAAATAGATTGAGTTGAGTTTCGTACCTCCAAGTACTACTAGCTTTTGTCTATTGTCTTCGAAATGTACGTAATTTACTAATTTTACATTCCATATGTTCAAAGGCAGTTTTCTCTCAATGAGTTTTGATCTAGAAATCTCCACTTACATCTATCAGACCTTCCAGTTTCATTCTGCTCTATATCTGAAGGTTATTGTTTTGTTCATATACCATTCATAATACAACATTAATGACTAAAATCATGGAACAAGTAGACTTGGAAGGTTAGCCCTGGAACTAGAAACAACAATCAGCCCACTTATAGCATATAGCCTGAGCTGACTCCTTCAACATGTCTGCAATGTATTTTGGTCCCGCTCCATGTATTGATTTACAAACAAGCAGCGTTGCTTTATATTTAATCTGTGGCTGTCAGGAAGCCGGCATAGTGTCTTAAGAGTCGGCATGATGTGATCCGACCTTTTGGTCCCTGTCACAACACAGCGCTTTGATGCTCTTTCTGGGGAACCCTGTCACAAAGACCAACCCGTCTGTCAACCCTGCTGGGAAAAAATGTGCCAATGATTCTTTGACATGATGTCCCAGAGTTCGGCTATATTTGTGATGATTCAGATGAAAACACCCATTTTGGTTGGTTATATATATAAGAAACTATTGGTCATATGGACTAAGTAAAAATGGATTTCATAAAAAAAAGATGCTTTTATTGCTTATGAATTCAACTTCTCATTTGTGTGGCAAAATTTGTATTATTAGTTCTTTTAAAATCAACCAAACACACTGTTTTCTATGAAAACATGCACCATGGCAGCTCAAGAGTTAATTATATAGTATATATAAAAGTGATTTCCCAGCATAATAATAATAATAATAAAAATAATAATAATAATAATGTATTTAACTCACATCCTAGCTACCATACTTGAACTATGTCAGTGTGTGCAATACAACGCAAGTGTTTTATTTTAAACAGCATGCCAAAAAAATAGCTGAAGGAAATGAACTGAAAAAAATGAAATAATAAATATATAATTATAATAATAACGCACTTTTGATGCATCTGTTATTCCGTACCAAAGTATTTCTGGCCTCTGACTCTTTTTTTTATGAAAGAATGTGTGTGTATGTGTTAGAGAGTGTGTTAGAGAGTGAGAGTGTGTGTGTTAATAACTACTGTATGAGCACATTCAGAAAAACCTGGCCTCTAAATGCCACCTGAGCTATTATCGTCGCCCGGGTTATGTCCACCTCCGCATGAATATTTACGAGTGTTCTTTGTGCATTCATTAACATTCCTGATGTTTTTGGAGTGGGAAGCCCCGTCGACCTTCAGCCCCACCCACAACTCTCGAATAATTATGAGGCAGGCAGTCAATATGCCAAAGTGAACTCGAAGAGCCGATGTTAGTGTTATTGCTTTTAGTGTAATTATTAATGTTGAGAGAAGTGACCGGTGAGAAAGCTCTGCAGGGGACTGTATGATGATGTCACAGCGATTGAGGCCGAGCGGCGACCTTTACTGAAGAGCTGTCAATCAAAGTGAGTGGCAGACGCACAGAGAGGGAGGGGATTTCATGTTCTTTCACCCACATTGTTTTATGGACTGTTTTCAATCTACAGTGAATAGTGACAGTTTGTGGCAGACGTAGTTTGTCTGAGGGCCTCCAGCATGTACAAGTTTCCATCCATCCATCCACTGTCTACCACTTATCCTGTATTCAGGGTCGCGGGGGGCTGGAGCCGATCCCAGCTGTCATTGGGCGAAGGCAGGGTACACCCTGGACAGGTCGCCAGTCTATCACAGGGCCAACATATAGAGACAGACAACCATTCCCACTCACATTCACACCTACGGACAATTTAGAGTCATCAATGAACCTATCCCCATCCTGCATGTCTTTGGACTGTGGGAGGAAGCCGGAGAACCCGGAGAGAACCCACGCTTACACGGGGAGAACATGCAAACTCCACACAGAAGGAACCCGGGCCGACCCGGGAATCGAACTCGGGACCCTCTTGCTGTGAGGCGACAGTGCTACCCACTACACCCTTGTACAAGCCCCATGTACAAGCTTCTCTAGCATATATTACATGGCAATAATACAGTAAAACAGTACATTTTAAAATAGTTTCTTACTTTTATGTGGTCATAGCATGAGAAAGTACATTTTGTTAAGTGGTTGATTCCTGTCAGATCACAAAATTGAAAGTATTTAAAAGCTAAAAGTACAGAAAAAGATTCCATGACTAATTCAGAGGATCTTGAAATTTCTGTTAAATGAATTTCTGTTGATGTTATCAGATCAATGAGATAAGTGAAGACAATTGTAGTCAAATCACTTTCAACAATAAAGTACATCCCTGTTATTCCCTATGTGTTTTATAATTTCCCATTGATAATAACAAGTCCTTACAACGTGAGCTGAGCTTCTATTTAGGGCTCATTTTCTCAAGTGATAGAAGTCAACATCCTGGTAAGGAACTACAATACATGCTTTTTATTGGTCATGACGTGGAACCTCGTTACAAGGGATCAGCTGTAAATGAACTGATCCACACGAGAAACTGATGATTCATTGGGTGGGTTACTCATACAATTTTCTCTATTTTAAGGGCACTCATTACTGCACTGCACTCATTTTGTTTTCCATCTGACTTGTTCACGTTTTCTCCACTGAAAGGGCTCCCTACAGTTCACTCGATTGACTTTTTCTCAACTTGAAGGGCACTCCAGACGGTACTTGTTTTCTCCATTGGAAGGGCCACCTAGAGTTCACTTGTTCACTGAAGGGCAGAGGGCTTTTCTTTCAGTGGAAGAGCCCCCCAGAAGGTCATTTGTTGTGTTTTATCCACTGGACATGCACACTACAGGGTACTTTCTCATGTTTTCTGCACTGGAAAGGCACCCTATCGCCCTTTATCACGTGTTATCCACTGGAAGGGCACCCTAGAGGTTCATTTGTCATGTTTATCCACTGGAAGGGGAATTTAGCATGTTTTCTACATTGAAAGGGCAATCTGGAGAACATTTATCACATATTCTATCCTGGAAGGGCACCATAGAGGGCACTTTATCATGTTTTCTCTACTGGAAGGGAACCTAAAGGGTATTTTATCATGTTTTATCATTTTATCTCCTTGAAGGCACTTAGCTCTCCCGCCTATTCCACTGTGTTGAGAGAGTTACACACACACACACACACACACACACACACACACACACACACACACTCCACAGAGAGTTAATCTGTTTGAGATAAGACTCTGTAAGTCTTTGAGGAGCCAACAAAACTCTCAACTCCAGTCATATTTCCATAATCTGCCTCGTTTCCAAGCTGCATACAGTAATCTCTTTACCCATCATGCACCTGGAGCTCTGAGGCTATTACCATAATCCTGCACTTTCTGTTTACGAGTGACGGAACTAAACCTGAAGGTGGAGGAGAGGAAGAGATAGCAGTTGCCACTTGAGACGCACACCGTCATGTCATATGTGGTCGTGTGTGATCCGTTGTCAAGGCAACAGCGTTCTGTCATATTTGCTTTGGAGGTGTTTCTTCTTTTGTGCCTCTATATTTTCTTGTTTAAAAAGGTAATCTAAATCAAGTACTCTATAATGCAAAGTAGAATTCTCTGAGAAATAAAACCATGAACATACAGAAAATGTCAATCCTGAAAGACCTGGGGTCCGTTTCACAAAGCAGGTTTAGTGAAAACCTTGAGTTAGTTAACCCTGAGATGAGGGAAACTCTGGTTTTTCGGTTTCACAAAGCCAGTTCAGCATAAATCTGAGTCAGTTACTCGGGTAACATGCTCCGTGAAACTAACCTGCTCGCTAGCAGGTTTGCTTCAACAAACCCTGAGTTTCTCCCTACATGTCTCCGCCTTTTTCCGGAATCTTAACCAACTCTGAAAAAATATGCCGTCCTTTCATCGCCAACCTAATCGATACGGAAATAAAAGTGATTCTAGCAACTTTGCGTCGGTAGAGGATTTTGATTACCTTTCCTTTCAATCACATTAGATATTATCTAAACAATATTCTCCGACATTTTCAACATTTCATATCGCGGACATAATCCGCAACCAGATTCTTTGCGGGGGTCGTGTTTTTGCGAACGGGAGATTTATGAAATGTTTAAGTACATTCCTGTGTTGAAATACCTGCTTATATTTACTGTTTAATATGTGAAATATGATTAAAATCATATGCCTTAGTCAACGTATTTGCGCAATATTCTTCTGCTTAATTTTCAACTGAAGCCACTTTCTTTCTGTGCCTGGGGGGATTATACCCAATAAAAATAATAATTTATGTGTTGCGCTACTTTGTGATTTACGGGGATTGAACCGCTGTCGCCAGCACTGTGGGCGGCGTTGCTAACCATTACACCACCGTGACGCTATGCAACTCAGAAAATAAACAGTTTTTACTTTTAGATCAATAGACTGTTTAATTCAGTTATACACATTAGATCGGGCAGTAAATGTCTGCCACGCCAACTATCGCTACTGTTGCTGCAGTTACGTTGCTCCGCTTTCTCAGGATGAGCTCGTTTTCTACATAAACACTCGGTAATATCTAATGACGCTCTCCCCGTTGCCATGGTGAATCGTAGTATCGGAGCTCCATTGATGATGGCTTTGTAGAGTCGGCAGGCACGCGCGTAACTCAGAGTTTACATACTCAGAGTTGAGTGAACTAATTCAAAACCGCTGTTCTGAAACCGAAAACTCAGAGTTTCCCATCTCAGAGTTGTTCAACTCAGAGTTCAGGGTTAGGTTCAGAGTTTGTTGAACCTGCTTTGTGAAACGGGCCCCTGAAGTCTTACACTCTTTTGGATAATACACTTTGTTTTTGTTTGTTTTGTGTGCTTTTTTGTGGGATTTAGCTCTGAATATTTTACCCAAAGCAACTTACAATAAGTACATTTGATAGAAGAAACAGGATTTCACAAGAACAAGTTTCAAACACGTCCAATTGCTAAGTTAACCTGGCTGTAGCTGATATGCAACAGAGATACGTGCTAAATACAAAGTGCAAAACTCTAAGTAAGTGCCAGTATATACAAACAAGCAATGAGTACCACATTTATTTTTATTGTTGGGAGGGGGAGGGGTAGTAGAGGGAGGAGGCTTAGCAGAGTCCAGGTGAACTCTGAACAACAGGGTCTTGAGTCTCTTACGGAAGTCTCTGCGGTCCTCACATGTCTAACTTGCTGTCTTGTAGGAGAAGACACACTCTTGTGTGTGTTTGGTGAATATGAAACCAAAGCCAATAGCCAGTAAGTTTATCTTAGCATTACGACTGGGACATGTATTGCATGATCCCACCTCCCACCCTCAAGATTAACTTCTATACAGAGCTAAAAGTCTACCAGCACTCACTAACATGTCATTACCAATATGTATCAATGCACTTTGGGTTTAAACCTCTACAATCCAACAAGGAACCCTGCTGATTTTAATCAATCTTGAACCTCTGGACAAATTTCACACTTGGTGAGTTTCAATAGGAGGCTAATCTGTTCGGTTCTGTTCACAGAGAGGCAAGAAAGTGCATGAGGAGATTAAAGATTTTCAATTTTCCCTCTCATTTACGGTCTGTGTGTGTGTGTGTGTGTGTGTGTGTGTGCATGACTGTGTGATTCAGTGTCGTCATCTTAACGAGCTCATTAACTCGTTAACATCATTAAGGGCCAGTTAATTGTTTGTCCATTAGCCATTAGCAAGGCTCAGTGGAGAGCTAACGAGGGACTGTTGGAGTCACACACACACACACACACACACACACACACACACACACACAACACACATAACACAAAGAGAAAAGAGAGGCGACATCCATCACTGTTTAAACACGCTCTCACAGAGACACAGCCATTTATTGCCGCTTAGCTGCTGCTAAACTTGCCTCACACACAAACACACACACACACAGTCCTGCCGCCACCAATCAGCATTTAGTTCCATATGGATCGCTCACGCCTCAGCCAATCAAACCGCTCACTGCTGAAATCATTTCAGAATTGAAAGATCAGCAATCTAAAAAAACGGATCTCAACGAGTTTGGTGGTTATCTCATAGCTTTGGCCCACATTTCTAAAAGAAGATGATTTTAGATTTAGGAAAATTGCAACATTGCTGGAAAGAAGTCAGATGAGTCAAGCAATGATCAAAACGATTGGAGACAAATCTGTCGGTTTTTAATTGACATATTCTTCTTTTAATTGTTTTTTATGGAAGCAAATCTGTTCCATAATTCAAATTAAAATGGATTAACAGAAATGCTTTTTCATTTTCAGAATATAGCTGCATTTTTTGACTCATAAATAAAATGAGTAATAAATAATCCAAACTGCATTTTCATTTTCTTCTTCAAGACTGCTCATTGTGTAACTTAATTAAAATTAAAAAGAAAAGGACATTTAAGATTTAATTTTCAAAAGATGCCCCAGCAAATAGGTACCAAAATTCAATTTGAAATGTCAAATTTGAAAATTAAAATGCATTAGCAGAAAGGCTTTTGCATTTCAAGGTCATAGCTGCGTTATTTGACTCATAAATAAAATTAGTAATAAATAATCCAAACTGCATTTTCATTTTCTTATCAAGACTGCTCATTCTGTGACACAACTAAAAAGAAAACAAAAAGGACATTGCTTTTTCGTTTTCATGCCCGCTTTGTAAATATTTGTTAATTACACAAAAAATAAATTATTTTCTTGTCACTGAAAAGCAGTTCAAAAGTTGACTTTAGTTGTAAATAAGAAATGGAACAGATAATGTTACAAGGTTATAAGATTTTAATTTAACTATATACAATATTTGGAAAAGAAAATGGAACAATACAATTTTTTTAATTAACAATTTAAATTACAAATCAACACAGAACTTAATCGAACATAAAAAAACATCCACCACCCCCCAAAAAATTCAACGCCTCTCAACCATTCTCTCCAATAAACAAAAAAGTCTCTCCATCCTCTCTCTCTCTCCTTTCCTCGCTCTCCCTCTGTAACTTCATGTCCTCCCTGATCAAATCCAGCAAGTCATCCGTTTTCCTCTTTCTTGCTGCTGTCAGTGGCCCTGTGTTCTTGGCCTCAACAGGTGGTCGTTCTCATCCCGGAGTTTGATCAAATCCTCCGTCTGCTCCTTGCTCTCTACAACAAAACGACATGTAAATCACATTTCCTGTTATGTCAACATGCAAAATGATTGTACGATATAATAACGATATTAACATAATGCTCCTAAGGTTAGCTCTGTATTCAATCCAAACGTTTACAGTTTTACAGCCTAGAAAGGAACCCATCGTTAACGTTATATGTTCAGCTGCGAGAGGAGCGAACTGTAGCCTACACAACTTACAACGAGAACAAATTAACTGAACAGCTCCACGGTTACAATAAGATATAAGTTACCATCGGAGCTTGTAACATTTGAAAGTGAAGGGTTTTAGGCTTACGTTACGTTTAACGTTAACTGAGCTCCTCGTATCAACAACCTTAAGCTACATCACGTAGCTGGCCCTACATTCCGGTGGCTACACGTATTAGCATTATTAACTTCACACATTTTAACACTCAAATGTGTTTTAAGGCCCCTTGAACGTCCGACGTTAAGAAAAACCTGTTACTTACATTAAATGTGTATTCGGCACTGCTACCGTCTTTGTTGGTTGAACAGCGGTATCAGACTGGGGGCTGAAGGAGAAAAACTGCCACTGACGTCACTCTCCTGCGCCGCTTGGGATTGTGAATCCAAATTGAATTATGTTACCTGTTTTGCGGGGGGCGGGCATGAAAACGAAAAAGCAATGTCCTCTTTGTTTTCTTTTCAGTTGTGTCACAGAATGAGCAGTCTTGATAAGAAAATGAAAATGCAGTTTGGATTATTTATTACTCATTTTATTTATGAGTCAAATAACGCAGCTATGACCTTGAAATGCAAAAGCCTTTCTGCTAATGCATTTTAATTTTCAAATTTGACATTTCAAATTGAATTTTGGTACCTATTTGCTGGGGCATCTTTTGAAAATTAAATCTTAAATGTCCTCTTCTTTTTCATTTTAATTAAGTTACACAATGAGTAGTCTTGAAGAAGAAAATGAAAATGCAGTTTGGATTATTTATTACTCATTTTATTTATGAGTCAAAAAATGCAGCTATATTCTGAAAATGAAAAAGCATTTCTGTTCAATCCATTTAAATTTGAATTATGGAACAGATTTGCTTCCATAGTTTTTATCCGATAGGATAATTTCCCCAAACGCATCAAAGAATACAAATAAAAATCTGCCTTCACCTTGTCAACCATCAACTTTCCTCAACTCTGCTCAGCGTGGGGTTAGCAGAGAAAACTCATCAGAGAAAACTCATCAGAGGATGTTACCTATCAGTTGTAAACATCCATTTTTGGTTCAATTTGTGTTCAATATTTGTTAATGTTATTGTGCACAGTGACTTTGGCATCACAGTTTACACTCACTTCCACCTTTTATCTCCAAATTAAACGGTTTAGATCATTTTGATGAACAGCTGTAAGTCTTGTGTTTGGTGACCTTTCTCAGCAATCACAGCTTGTTTCAATGGACTCAGCTATGAATACAAATAACAAGTTATGATTTAAAACATAAACCACATTTAACTGCCTTAACTCCCTGGACCTCGAATGGAACATTCTCATCCCTATTAAACTTTTTGGATATTTTGCTGAATAGTTAACAAGCCTCCCATGTCTTTAAAGGGTCGGTTCAATGTAAGCAAACAATATTATTTTACCAGGTTTTGAGATACGTGTCTCTGACATATCTACTTTAATGCCATGGCAATGAGTACAAATATGTAATTGGAAAATGTTGTTGTTCTTTGTTGTTCTTTGAAAAAAGTACAATATTTAGTACTGTTCTTGAGTGAATGTCTCTTTGAACTACTATGACAACTGAGAATCCACTACACTGTGTCTCCCAATGTGGCATAGTGATGCTCAGTGTTACCATAGCGACAGATGCGTCATCTGCTGTCAGTGTGAATATTTACAGATCTGTATTTCTGTTTCTCTTTCTGTATAGATGGAAACCTCCTGGTGAGCTCCTAACTCATGGACACAGACACACACACACACACACACACACACACACACACACACACACACACATACACACACACACACTGGAAGAGAGGATGACGTTGCAGTTCCTCATTCAACATGACAGAGGACAGATGGCTGAGGGAGAGAGAGACACAGAAAAGGGAAAGAGAGACGGCTGTAGATTGAGTTATGGGGTTGGTGTCACACTAGATTTTGGTTACAGTGTTCATAGAGCTTCAGGCTGAAAAACATGACGATGAGAAACAACACACTCCACAAGCTCCGTCTCCCTCACTCTCCCTCGCTCTCTCCGGCTGCAGCCTGGCTGATCGCTCATTCGTCACAGTTTCCGTCTGGCGTAGGTTGTTTTTGCTTTTCCTTTTCGTAAGTACTCTGCATGCAGCAGCAGGTGTTGGTCGTCTCAGAGCCAGATGTGATCCTGTCACTTTAGGATGACATTTCTATCGACCGCGGCTCAAAGAACAGTGCCTTGCTTCAGGGAAGTACTGGTAATTGTCAATTTGGTCTTATTCTGACCCTCATAACTCCCCTCACCTTAAGAACTACAGAACAAGAGGAGACTTGGACTAAATGTGTTTTTACAACTTCTGTGCCGCTTCACTGACAATGCCATTTGTAGAGCACTTTTCCAAATTTTCTTTGTATTGACTGTTATGTATCTCTGCCGTTTGAATGAATAGGAGACTGAAAACAAAGGTTCAATAGACAATCGGCCGAGTGTTCGATTGGTAATGGTAATTAGTAAATGACATGAAAAGCAACTGAATTATTTCTCAATTATTTCTCTCCTTCAATCACAGCTTTGAAAAGTGAAGACAATGCTGAAGTGCCTTAAAGACTGCATTAATTTTAATGGCCATAGGGGTTGCATCAAGAAGTCTGATTGCATGGAAGTCTATGAGAAAATGAGCCCACTTCTCTCTTGATTAATTATCTCGGGAAACATTGTAAACATGACTGTCTGATATTGACTCAAACAGCTGGACTGGCTGCTATGACAATATTTGAACACATAACACTCTATTCGTTATTTTTATATATTGTTAACAAAACAATGTTTAAGGCCTCATGTTTTCTTTCATTTAAAATAATGATCCCCACAAAGTGAGGCACACAGCCTATTAATTAAACACTGTTATCACATCAGTACTCGGTATCCAGATAACCAGAGTGCGGGTACTGCTATCAGGACCGAAAAAAGCCAAATCAGGTTATACCTAGTCTGCATTCCCAAATCCTGACACTGAAGCTGGTAAATAAATAGTTCTGAATGACTACCTCGGCTGTGGTGGCAGATTTGCAAAACATGCACATGTATTTTTAGGACCTGAGGAAATAATGCAAAAGAGAAACTCCACCCAAACCTTCTGGTGCAAGGCATCACCGTTAATCCTTGAACCACCGAGCTGCACTTATCTAGTGGATGTGCATGGCGGAGGGATCAATGCTCCATCTCTACGCTTCGTGTCTGAATGTAAATGTGTATGTGAATCCATAAGTCTTAGCTGAACTCACATACAGGATATAAACCTCCGTATTCACAGCTGTCAAACTGCGTGTACATCACCAGCACATCCTCGATTCTGCTGACTAAACTGATGATAAAGTCCAATATATATCCGTCCGTTCAAAACCTTCACCCCATCAAAACAGACAGATCACCAGCCCTGTTTATCAAACCAACACTCCTGATTGCAAATCAATTACAAGCAAACTGAAACAGAAAGAATGGATCGCCCTGGCTGTACTCTCCCGCTGTGGGAGCAGATGTCTTCCAGCCTTAGTGACAGATGAGCCTCTCAGAAAGAGAGACAGAGAGAGAGAGGTCGGGAAACAAATGATTCATCCACATCTTTCTTCTGTTCCCTTGTGTGTCTGTCTTTGAAGAGGGGATTGTAAACCAGACTGAAACAAAAAATAAATATGTTGTGGTTTAAAGAGGACTCACCTGGCCAGGTTGAAGGCGTCATCGATAAGACCTGCTCTGTTTCCAACTGAGATAATCTAGGAAAGAGTCAGTACAACCAGTCAGTTGTGAAATAGTGACAATATTGTAATCTAGTTATTCATGTACAGGGACCCAAATGTTCCTATTTCAGTATGAAAACAACGCCAGTGGAAAGTCAGTCAGGGTCCTTTCTTTGTGCTGGACATACGTTCATGAACACAATGGCCAGAGATGTAGCACATAGTATTAAATATTGACAAAGATCGCTTCTAAAAAGCCTTAAAAAATGGAAAATCCATGTCCATGTGTGACATAGCCACATGAGGTTTCAGGGGTTAACTAAAGTGGACCAGAGATGTGTAGAGGAAAGTGACCGATTAACCAAATGTTTTAAAACCCTTGCAAGGTAATGGTGCTTCGGGATACGTAGCCTATTTATTTTTTTGTGTGTTTTTGCCGAGGTCAAAAAGCCATGTAATGCAGGCTACTTAGAATGACAGTACAACAAGGCGACTGGGATTTTTTTTAGACCTAGTGACCTCAGAGGGCAAGGGGAGGAGCTACGGGCAGGAACAAGGAAGCTGGGCCGGAACAAAGGAAAATGTTTGGTGTGGATGGAAAGAGATGATGGGTGCAGACGAATAGTCTTTTTTGCTTAGGAAGGTTCCTAACTGAAGAAGTGACCCGGAAGTAAACAAGTGGCCGCCATGATAAGAGCCGTTCGGATTCTCTAAATGCAAAGGAAAGGAGCTCCAATGCTTCCTTTCAGAGCTCCTTTAGCATAGGATGCAACGGACCTTCCTATAGGAAAGGACAGGAGATTACGCCGACCCACAATTCTTTGCAAGAGCAACATTTAAAGTGTATTTAAACATTTAAACCGATATGTGTATTTACATATTTAACATTAACTTCCATGCAGACATATAGCAATTGGAATAGTGTTGATAAATGTGTGTGGACAGTGATAATAATTTAATGATATGATATGGTCAAACAGGAAGGAGGAGCTGCTGGACCTGAAGCCGGTCAGTGAACCAGCTGTTTATAAAACCAACATGTGGAGAAGTGGACGATGCGCTTTTTCTAGTCCATTATTGTAGTTTCTCCAGCGCAGACGCACGTCAATCGCCGGTGCTGATCATCAGCTGTCAATCATCAGCGGCCGCGTTATAATGACGTAGCTTAGTGAAAGTACAGTCGGATTCTCTGAGCACCGTGGTCGACTATTCCTAAGTCCTTTTGAGTTCTCCTATCGCCTTTCCTTAACCCTGTGACGTTTTCCCCAGAGGTCAAGGAATAGGAGTTAGGAATAGGAGTTAGGACCTTATTTTTTGACTATTTGACTGCACCCGATGTGTGGTGTGTTTGAGAAAAGTAAAGTACCCTGTAATCTTAAAACCCCACGGAAAACCGGAGAAGGCGACGCTGGACTCATTAGGTGTTAACCTGGGCGGAAAAAGGAACGAGGAAATACCCTTTGTGGATTATTATTGTTCTGGAATTTGCCTTGCCGGTGAGAGCTTTCCTTTTTTACCTTTCTTGCATATTTTTGATGGCATTTTTTTTTTTTTTTTATGTTTTTGGACCTTTGATGTTTTCGGTTGTGGGACTTTATGAGATTTAGAAAAGGGGGAAATGTATAAAAGCAGTGTTTTGGTGGAAGTGCATGGTGTTTGTGAAGTTAACGAAATAATACAAAGGTTTTTGAGAAACTGTTTGTAGATTATTCTTTTTGTTGATATCTGATTGTTGTCGTGTATGGGATTGATGGGGTTTATTGCGACTTAAGGGGAGTTTGCAAAGATAGCTTATGCATATGGTGAAGTTTCAGAACAAAATTGTGATAATTTACTTGAGAGAGAATCAGGATGATTGTTACACATGTACATAAATAACTAGATTTTAATTTCACGAACTGCTGTGAGATTTTGGTCAGTAATAGACAGACAGTTAGGCACACAGGCATACTTGCGGGTTGTTGTGGAGCTGTTGAATCAGCAGTTTCCAGTTGTGGAGGTTATAGTTCACACGGAAGTAGCCGGTCTGGTTGATGTTCCCGAGCAACCAGGTGGTGTCGTCCATGTGACCGATCCTATGGGTTTCTGAGATGAATTAGAATTTTTAGTGAGGGAGTTAATCAAGAGTTCCTCCCCTATCGCTGGTTCATAAAAGTCAAGATTTTAGTTGAAGTTCATGTGATATGCAGACGATTCCACACTGTCCTGATGGGGGCATCGCATTGTTTAAAAGGCTGCATGAAACTGTATCATGAAAATACAAACTGGAATCCGTATGAAGTATTAATCAATGGGCCAATCACCTACAGGTTGTGGAGATCAGCTTTATTCCTCAAAACAGAAGCAGAATAGAGTTTTCATCTCCATAAACAGAACTGGCTTAATTCTCCAAGATCTGAAGCTATACAAGCTTTATTTAAAAAAAAAAGTCCCAGAGAGGGTTTTACTCTCTAAATAAAAGAACGAACCTTGAATCTATTACCGTGAGCTTTATTCTCTATAAACCAAAACCAGAATGAGGTTTATTCCCACTGCTGACAGACCTCTTTCAGTCCATTAACTACGAATTACCCATCTCGAGAATTATCTTGGGATCCTGTGATGCTTTGCTCTGTTACCGGAACGAAATAATCCCAAGACAACAGCTTGTTTTCTCAAGGTAACAAGATAATTGAGATTGTAAAACGCACTTTGATGGATGATGATTTCAGACCTCGGAGCAGTATTTTCCAGTTTTAACACCTGAAGCTGACTGGCAGTACTGTACCTGTCTTGTTGTTGATCCAGATGAGGCTCTCGGCACAAACACTGGATGCATTCCCCACAGCGACCGTCAACGGAACCTGCCACTGTAAACTAGAGAGGAAGAGTGATGTCAGTAATGGTCTGCAGAATTGGATTTGGTTTTATTGCCTCGGTTATCAGATAGAGAGACATTAGAGAGAGAGAGAGAGTGGCGGTTGGCAGCGATCAGTCAACATCAGTCAGCTGGAAGTGGAGCGAGCAGCACTGACTGTTATAAGAGGGAGGAAGTGTAATAGCTGCAGCCGTCAGGTCGCATCAGTCAAGTGGAAGTATCGGAGGGGTTACTGTCTTCTTCTTCAGAGAGCCAGAAGGTTAAACGTTCTGTCCGGGGAAGACTGCAGGTCAGTTTGGTAATTTCTACATTTTCAGATCACATGAAAGATACATAAATTGCTCCATTACTGCTTGAGCGAATTCCCCATTAGACTCGTGAAAAACCTTTTAAAAACCAATTGAGTATCTGAAAAGTGCATCACAGCTGAGCTCAAAAGACGCTGTTTGTCTTAGTTCCTGAGACGCTGACGTTAAGGAAATGTTTTTTTTAATTGGAGTGAGATTGACAGGAGCACAGATGTTTTTTTTTTTTTTTTTTAATGAGTGCGTTCCAGTGAAAGCGTAATTGATATTTTATAGTCCAAATGTTGAATGCTGATAATGTTTTGAAGCTCTGTGAACCAGAGGAGCTGCGGAATCAGAGTTGTACATCAGTAAAAAGACTTTTAATGTTTTTCTTTCAAGTTTAAATCTGCATAAATTCTTGCCCGTTTTGTTCTCTTTACTCCCCTTAATTGATTTGACCGCTATTTACAGATTAACACTAAACACATATCACACTTAAATTGCTTTCACAATTAAATTGCTGTAACAATCCATAATGAATTGCATTAGTATTACATTAACAATCATATTGCAGAAGAGTATTCAGAATGCAAAGTATGGCTATTATGATTAGCGTAAACTACTGTGAATTCCCAGGAGAGGGCCAGGATTCTCTACATCCCCTTTTTCAGTGATGGCGTGTCAACATACGCTCATAACATGCATAGTGTCTTTTCAAAATAAACTTCATCAGATGTTATAAGGTTTAGTCAGGTTGATACTACGACTGTTGACCTACCCATAATGCCGCAGGTGAGTGCGTGACATACAAATGCTCACAGGCTCGTCACACTTGCTGCCGACAAAAGTGGAATGATGGTTTGATGGAGCTGGAGAGAATTTGTGGCTGAGATAAAGAAAGAGCCTAAAATCAGCTCCTGGGTGTCATGTTTCCATCACTGCCCATCAGAGCTGGATTCCATAGATATGCGTTATTATATACAGAATATCATTTTCACACTGAAGGCAAGAGCCAGATGTTTGTTTGTTTTTTGTCTGATTAAATAAAAAAAAGGTGTGTGAAGAGAGAGAGCTAACTCTTAGAGCTCATTAGGAAAATACACTTATTGATACTCCATTAGGGACCATTACACACACACACACACACACACACACACACACACACACACGTGAGCACTAACGACACAGCTAACTCTCTTTGAAGTGAGATGTCATCAAAAAGAGTCATATTTGAATGCAAGTGGATTTTAATTAGAGACAGATCACAATCAGTGTGTGTGTGTGTGTGTGTGTGTGTGTGTGTGTGTGCTTGTGTGTGGTAAAGTGTAGGTGTGATGTAACATAGTCAGCTCATTTATAAGCTCATAACAGCCATGTGTCACTGCAGGCAATGGTAGATCAATACCGCTGCCTAGCAACCACGTTTTTGATCTGATATTTATATCAACGTGTTGGACAGGAGTGAAAGCACAACACACACACACACACACACACACACACACACATGCATAGACAGCATAATGTGTTTTTTTTCATATTTGATTGAAATGAAGGCTATTTATTTTTATAACAGTGTGAGTTAATGGTTTATTCATCAAAGGCACAAATCACCTGAAAACACACACACACACACACACACACACACACACACACACACACCAACTATAGGTCAATATAGGGTAAAAATGAACTAATAGAAATCTCCATGAAACATTTCCAGTTGATCACTTATACATTAACACAATTGGTTTAACAAGTTTTATGAAATAATGTATTTATGCAAATTAGTCATTACCTTAAATATGTGCTTGCATACATTTGCACTCATTTCCAGTAAATTGTGAAATAAGTGACATATTTAGTCCAAACTCAACATTATTACTAATACATTAACACTATTATATGTGGAATCATTAAATGTTATACATTAAATTAGTTGCCCCAACATTATTACAAATACATCAACATTATTAACAATATTAAAAGGAAAAGCAGGAAATCTGGAACCATGAAATGTTTCAAAGAGCTGCTAATACAATCCATGTCTTGAACAAACTTGCATATGTTTTTTTTTTTAAATTCTGCATATGTTTCATGTGCAAAAGTGTTAATTTGTAAATAATTGTCGTGGAGTAAAAATTGCAATATTTGGGTCTGAGATGTAGTGGAGTAGAAGTATGAGAAGAAGATACTCAAGGATAGTAAATGTATCTCAAATTTGTATTTATGCACACTACTACATGCATTGTCTGGTACCTTTCTTCAGTCAAAAATACCATAAACAGTTTTGATCAAATAAACAATGAAGTCTAAATCATTGCCAGTTATTGAATGTTCGTCTTAGCTTATGGCACTGCTAACTGCTGGAGATGTTAGGACTTTGCATAAGTCAAAATGCAAAATGCATTGACTCTGAAAATCATGGGCGTGTTCTAATCCTGCTGTGGAAACTGTCCATCCATCATCAACAGCTTATCCTGTATTCAGGGTCGTGGGGGGCCAAATTAAATTAACCCAGTTAATAAATTAAATATTTTTTATTGTTCCCTTGTTCTAGTTTTTCTATCATGTTAACGTCACACTGCGATTTCTCCATATTTTGCACTTTAATTATTATATTTCTGTTATAAAAAGCTAAAGCCGTGAATACATACACTTCTTGTCCTTGTATTTGTCTTTCTGTTGCCTCATGAATAATGCTATGGCCATCCTGTTAAAAGCTAACTGAATCAAACACACAGTCTCTCGGCGTCCTCCAATCACATTTGCCTATCAGATGACGAGGCTTCCTTTCTCTTTAGCTAATCACAGAGTGAAGTGGTGACGTGTTTACATTCTGTTTGATTTATTTTCAGTATCATTAGCTTGACCTTATCGTGAGCTGTCCTCTGGTTTCTACTTGTCACTTTTTTCTGTCAGCTCAGTTCTTTCAAAAGCATCGGTTTGTTTGATGCCGGGAAAATACAATTTGAAACGTGCAGGGGAACTGGAAGAAGAGAAGAATGTTAAGTGGGAAAAAATAAACAAAATGTCACTTTAACACTTTAAGTTCAAATCAGTGTGACAGAAAGTTTGAAAACAAAGATTTTTATTTAAATGAAAGGCTTCTTTTCCTTTAAGATGGCTGGTTTTCAGGCAATTACACAGAATAACACCATTATAGCACAACAACTCACAGTCACACATCATCCAACTTGTTCTCACTCCAAACTCATCAAATCAAACGCTTGATTTGTGGCCCCTGGTTTGATACAAACACATTTGAGATGCACCAGGCTTTCAGCTAACTCCAACATAAACCCTCCGTGCCATTATTAGATAGTTAGATCAAATTACCTAGTGTAGAGTGAAAACGTCCACAAAAAGTTGGAAGGATTCAATGGGTCGATCGAACACATAACTTTCACCCAGCAGACCGCTGTTTGTATCTCACCAAGTAGTTTTATTGCCTAAACCCAAGTTGCTGTTGCCAAAACCTAACCAATAACGTGTTTGCTGAAATCCGACCGAGTATTTCTGCAGCATAAACCTAGCAAAGACATTTTTCTTGCCTTAACCTAACAAGGTACTTTTGTCCGCTAAACCCGACCAAATACATTTGTTGTCTAAACCCAACCAAACACTTCCGTTGCCCATATCTAACCAAGTACTTTTTTTGGCCTAAACCAAACCAAGTACTTTTGTTGATAAATACTTATATTTCAAATTGGATGTTCAGTGCTGACCGTTGACTGCAAAGTTTGAGTCTGGGAACTAATTTCCCATTTCTCTCACTTCTCATTTCCTGTCATCTCTCCACTCTCGATTTACTAATTAAGGCATAACCCCCCCCCAAACACACTAAAACAAACAGCAGACAAAAACACAGGGGTCCTAACATCGATGCTTCTGTGAAACCAAACATCTGAGGATTTGAAACCATCGGCAACAACAGTCTGACCCATTCTAGATTAAATAGAAGCATTAAAACCACCCATGAAAAGCAGCATATCTAAAAACACCAACACTGCTGTGACTCAAATTTCTTCCTGTATATTCCCATGATTTTTCTGCATGTAAATAAAAAACAAATACAATAATAAATCTGGATTCTAAGTGTATAACACTCTAGGACACTGGTTCTGAGCACACAGGATCAAACAGCAGTGTCGGCCTCTCATTCGATCCACCAACGGTTCAGCTAAAAGCACAACAACAGTTTCTCTTCACAAGCGTCGGTGAACGCCCTGGGACTGTGTCTGGATGCGGCCCTGTGAGACTCCATGAGCTCGAAAGAAAAGGGTTGATCTCCACCTACAACAAACGGCTAAAGTTAATCAGCCGAAGAGACCTTGGGAGCAGACCTCAGAGCGGAGAAGCTTGCCCGAAACACAAAAGACTGCAGATGAAAGAAGGAAAAGGAACAAATGAAGAAGGCAAACAAAAAGGTAAAGAAACTTTTGGTGGAGAAACTGAGTAGGTCAGAGTGCTTGTAAATGTCATCTACAGTTGAAAAACATGACAGAAAGAAAAAAAAAAGAGTTGAAGAGGAAAGAAAAGAAGTGAACAACAGGTAACATAAGAAAAAGTAACTGATGAAGTATTGATGGAGGAGAAAGTGGGTCGATAAAACAGCGAACAGAATAATCTCCAGAGGTTGTGAAGGATGTGAATAAAACATCATGTGAATCAAATATGAATGAAATATAAATGATGTAAAGGTGGTAAAGAAAAGTGCTCTTTCAGGAGAAAATGCAGAACAAACTTATTGAGGTGTGAAAACGAAAAGGGGTGAATAACGTAACGACATGGAGAGAAGATGTGTGAAAGGACTACAGCTGTTTAAAGGCCTGTTCCCTGGAGAGCAGTTATTCTTAGGACCTTAAAAGTCGTGGGCTTCAACAAGCAAAGGTTATCCTGAGGGTTGCAGCAAACAGAATGTCAGGTTTCTATTTTCATATCGTCCAGTCGTCAAGATCGCTGGTAGGTGGCTTTACGTCACAAATTAAATGGCAGCATGGACAACTTCAGCCCCTTTTTTACGCTGCCTTTTCGTTCATCATCACTCCATTTTTACACAAAAGTGGTGAGTGTAAAAGGTACAGAGATGGAACGGAGGGTCAGAGTCGTTCCGCCAGCAATGAAGGTCTCAGAGCCATAATCCTGCCACCCAAGGATGCAGGAAGCATCGGAACATTGACCCAAAGAAGATGGGAAGCCAGTACTGTGCGAGGCCACCATTAAATGCATCAACATGTCGCATCAACTCTTGGTTCAACTTCCATTGTTGCTTTGGTGACACTTATGTATACATTAATACATCATACACCCGCTCTGTTTCCTCAAAGCTGGGATGCTTGTGTAAAAGGAGACACCAAAGTTCAGTATAAATGGTACGATCACAGCCTATTTAGGGGTAGGGTTGTCACGATACCAGAATTTCAGTAGTCGATACCAATACCTGTGAATTTCCACGATTCTCGATACTAATTCGATACCACAATTAAAAAAAAAAAAAAAACAGGACCCATGTACTTTTAAATTCACTAATTAATTGAAAACTGCTTCAAACTGTCAAGTATTTAACACCACTGTGGTTTAAGATCTTTTTGCACAAGGTTTAAATTGCAGTACCAGCTGCCAACAGACCTATAGCCATCCAGAATAAAAACAAACAATACTGTGCTTATAAATATGGTCATAAATAACAATAGTCAACTATTTTACATTCAAAAAAGAACAGCAGTGGCCTATAGCCAGGTTTGACGTGCTTCCTCCTTTGGTCTGAAAACTTCTGAGGCACTTTTTGCATGTCGGCTTGTTTGAATCAAGAATTGCTCCGGATTCATCCGCCTCGAATGCAAAATATTTCCACACGCGACTCTTCGCACCTGTCTTGTCGACGAGCCGACGTGTTGTGCTTTCTCTCCCACCCGCTGAAGCCATTTTTTTCGAAGACGGCAAGTTTTCTTCTTCGCGCCGCTTACTGCTCTGTGCTGCTCACACGCGTATACTGCCCCCGTCAGTTCCGCCAAGAATCGACACGGCTCGCCGAGTGAAAAGTTGTATATTCGGTTCTGGCGATACCAGAAAAAAGCAAGTATCGAAATTATTTTTTTCGTGTCGGCATCGAATTGGTACCGAAGTATCGGTTCTTGTGACAACCCTATTTAGGGGTCTTCTTTCCCTCATTATGGCCGAATCTGAGTAGAAACACTTTTAGTTTCAAAGCCTCTACACACCAGGATTGTGAAGTATAAGCGACACACAAACATGCAAAATCCTCCTCCGCAAACATTTTGGATCAAAACTATTAATAGTGAAAGTGAATTTGCGACAAAACAATCAATAAAAGGTTGGAAGAGATTCTCGCAGTCAGAGCTGCAAATCCTGTTGACCCCGAGCATCTGGCTGAGCTTTCTAATCTTTTCGACTTCTCAAACCCCTTTACACTACATGTCTACATGCACCCATTCATAAACACATTGATACACTGATGGCATAGGAGCCACCTGTCCATCGGGATCTAATCTAATCTAAGTCTTTCACATCGACACGCCGATGGCTCAGCCTTCAGGGACAATTTGGGGATCAGTATCTTGCCGACACTTTTATTGAGTTTCTTTTTAGTGAAATGCTCTGAGTGAGTTGAGTTCCCTCTGATAAACAGTTAGACAGTGTAAATGTCCTGGTTCAGACCAGGGAGCCTCTGTGTTATTCACTATAGTGTACATATTGCAAATGTACATTACGCACAACATGATTGGTTGATGAGTTTAATCATGAAGTCAAAGCTCTTGTTTTTGGATAAAAAAATAAAATTTTCACTGTGAAATATTCCCATTCTTTGTTAAAATACTCACGAAAAAAATCAACAATTCAAAAAATGTAAATTGATGCTTGAATTAACTATTTAACAGCATTGCATGACTCCTTTTAAAAGTCTGTGTTCTGTTTAATGATATCATTTTACTTTTTCGAGCACAATCCAAAAAATCTTAATTGATTTCATTGAAACTCGTTGTAACACCTGCACAGAAAAGGTTCAGTTATTGTTGAATTTTCTTCCTGTTTCAAAGGTTAAAGGTCAGTACAACATAATAACTTCTTTTGCATTAGAACAGATTGTAAACTTTAAAAAAATCCAACCTGTTGTTGCTCCTGACTTCCTGTCCATATAGGAAGTGCTCTTGGCTGACGATGATGTAATGAGTGGGGAGCTGCTCTGATTGGTTCTTGCTGATGGTAACAATGGGGTATCCCATTTGTAGAGTCCACCTGTCCATCATCTGCCCAATGTCAATGTCTTGCCCCTCTGAACGCATGGCCTAGAGACAACAAAGCCACGTGTGATCAATCAATGACTTATAATGTACATAAATGATTCACTGATTATTTAAATAATGAATCATCATTAATAACCTGGTAAAAGGTTCATCAATTTATAGTTCAAAGTCGCCTTAATTGTAGAACACATGACTGACTTTCAGGTAATTGGAGTTCTGGTTAGCAGCTCATTAAAGAGCCATCTCAGTGAAACCAACATCGCTAACGAAGATTAATTGAATTAAAGCTTCTTTTCATCTTAGCTTCCTGTGTGCAGGACAAACAAGACAAACAAGCCTTATTTCAACCTGCCAATCATGTTACCATGGCAACAGGACTTTCCCTTGCCACCGTCCCCTCTAGTCGGGTCTTAACGAGCATCCCCCGGCCTTCATTACAACTGTTGTGTTAAATAATTAACGCCCCCTGTCAGTCTGGCTGCTTTAATCCGCCCCACAGCCAAATGTGGACCACTTCCAGGTTCAAACCCCCGCAGACTGGTGAGTGTTACCTGAGACAATTTGCTCCACAGGTCATCCCTGGCTGCGTTGCTGTACATGTGACTCAGTAGGTAATCCTGAAAACCAAACCAGAAGAACAGATGTGAGTTTAAACACAATCTCACTCCAAAATCAAATACCCATCTGAGTGTCCTGAAGCTTCAAAATGGCGCCCTAAGTATCCTTCTAGTGTCAGTGTTGATTCATAGACTGAAGTGGATGTTGTCATCATGACAGTGGTTTGTGAACTACGATTTTGAAGCCTTGAGTTCAGCATTAGTACCATCTTGGAATCTTTGTAACCAGTGAACAGAAGTGACCATGTTTGGACTGTGGAGGAGCGATGGGTGGATTCCATTATTCAAAGTCAATTTTACAGTTAATTATTAAAGGAATCTGCGTAGCGTATTGCATTTCTGTTGTGGTAGTGTGATAGTTTTGCATGTGACACCCACAGCAGTGTCCTGTGTGAAAGTCCTGTGTTTGTATGAGGCAGATGGGTTCACATTACGACACTGGGGTTAAGTGTATCGGACATTGAGGAGAGCCGTACGTATCTATATAGGTTGCTATAACGCTAAGTATCATAACTTAATCACATTATATCTTGTCCTGGTTTATGCTGTTTACATATATACTAGACTGACTGCTATTAACCACACCATGTCACTTAACCTTGTATATTCAATTGCTCTCATAGAATTATTCTTATAGCTGTATATACACCGGATTTTATTTTCTATGTTTCTGTACTCATTTGTGTTAAACTCTCCATTAAGCTCATACTTTTGCCTTCAATGTAAAATGTAAACACAAGGTTTTATTGTGAGTCCCTCAACAAATACACTCAGTGTGAGGTTTGATTTATTATTCAGCCGAGATGAATGTTACTGAAAACCAACAAGCTCTAGCTGTGATAATGTCTTGGTTGTGTGCGTTCAACCTCTTCTTTAACAGAGAATACTTATGCAAATGAGTACCAATCAGTTTCAACCAGTAATATCATGACATACATCCATCATCGGAAACTTGTTGCTGTACAGCACACACATATCCTGTTTCACTTGAGGATGCTCACAGTAGAGAAGATAAAGACCCTTCTGTTTCACTGTGACGCAAAAATTAAACAGGCTGTTTTGTTCAAGGATTAAAAAATGAAAATTTGACCCTTTGGACCCAACCTGCATCACAATACTTGTAGAATAGAACACAAGCTAACCAATCACAGTTTTAGTATATCTCCATGTTTCAACTTCACAGGCTGCCATTACCTCCGGTGGCTAATTAACATACAACTATTCAGCTAAATGTGACAGGATGTGAACCCTGGTCCCATGTGTCAGAGTCATGTGCTTTGTCTACCAGTGGTAGGAAAAGTACACTCACTCAAGTGTGACTTTAAGGTACTTCTACTCAACTGAGTATTTCCATTTACTTTTTACTTGCACTCCACTTACACATCTAAGACTGTACTTGTTACTCCACTACATTTAATCATTTTAATTACTTTTTTTTCCAATTATTAAATCAATTATATAATATATAATATAAAGACAGCCCTGTGATAGACTGGTGTCCTGTCCAGGTGAACCCTGCCTTCGCCCAACAATAGCTGGGATCGGCTCCAGTCCCCCCGCGACCCTGAATACAGGATAAGAGGTAATCAATGGATGGATGGTTGGATAATATAAAGTCTAATTATATGGGCCATTCAATGCATAATGAGTACTTTTACTTTGGGATCTTTAAATATATTTTAATCAGGCAGCAACCTCCAGATCTGAAAAGTAAAGCCAATTTGTGTGTTAAGAATTAAGAACTCCTCTGGTTGCAAACAGACGTCTGATTGCATGGAAGTCTATGAGAAAATGGTCCTACTTCTCTCTTGATGTATTATCTCTGTAAACATTGTAAACATGAGTTTATGGTCTCAATCTCTAGTTTCAAGTCTTCTTCAATCCAGCATGTTTATTTGGAGCTTTAACCCTTTCACAGTGTGTTTTTACTTCATGAAAATGAACTGTAACATTTTGATCGTCTAAAAATGCCTTATTCAGCATTTTATTGCTTGACCCACTCTTCACTTCTGGTTGCAAAACAATACATACTAAAAGAACTATTAACTAAATACTTTCACGTAAATAGTAGTGATTTGGAACAAAACAGTGAACAGAATATGGGCGTCATTAATTTTTCCTCATATAAATAATCCGGAACAAGTACAAATGCGATGCATATGTACGAGGTGGAGGGAATTTGTTGGTTTTAGAAGCCAACATCGTGAAATAATCATTTCAAATCATTTGAATGTGTTTCAGTTTTGTAAATTGTGAATTTAAGTCTTTGTGACATGAAAAGCCGGTCTTGAGTGCCTGTGTTGAGTCTGAAGGGCTTTGGGCTCAATCCCGGATCCTACTTCAAACCCCAACTTGTACTTTCTAAGCTAATGAACAAGGTGAAACCTCAAATGCTCCCTGGGAGAGTCTTAGCGATGCAGCAGCTTTGTTTCCAACCTGTAAGTCGCTGTGACGGATGTGTCTGGTTTCATTTCCGTCTGTTTCCCGTTGCGTTTTAAAGAGTCCTCACTGCAGACGATCTGGGATCAGGTTTTAAAGCCTGGCCAATGTTTGGAGTGGAGGAAGATAACAGAACATCTATGTGTGTTTGGAGGGTTAATATGATGATACACATGATAACAACACTGTGTGTGTGTGTGTGTGTGTGTGTGTGGACCTTCACTAAAGCTGACCAGAGATAAAACACACGTTTAGCAGCACTTGAACCGAACTGATAACCAGCGTTCTGTAAGACAGAGATGGATGTGAGTGATAATAGTTTCATTAAATTCATCTGAGGGTGACATTAAACTTGACCTCCATTCTCCATCCACACTCAACGGCGTCTCCTCCATATAATATTCCCAACAACTAATAGCCCTCGCAGATACGTTTCCACGGAAAAATCAGTTTGAAAACTGAACAAAACATGCTAAAAAACATAGTTAGGTTTAGTAAGAAATAACCCGGTATGGCTGTTAACATAACTAAAAAATTGAAAGAAAACAATGTCCACATGGGACCAAACATCAGTCTCCTGTTTTTTGAGTCGCCCACCACGCAGACCTCCTCCCTAGGCGGATGTCTGCAGACAGTTTGAAACTAATTTGTGATACATCAACAGCAAACAATCCACAACAAAATACGCTTCCCTTGAAACATAAGTCACGATGCATTTCCGTTGTGTGGGAACATTTTTAGGTGAGCGAGCTCTTAATAGGCTAGTTGAGACTTTCTCTGGAAGCAGCTGTGCTCCGTTAGGAAAAGCATCTAAATCCAAGCTGTATGCTCAGCAAAGATAAACCTTTGTCACCTAGCAGATCGTGTAAAGAACATCCAATTCTGTGCTCCTCAGTGTAACTAGGAAGCCGTGATGGCTGACAGCACGTGACAAAACTCAGTGAAACTAGGACTAAACGGAGCAGAGAGGTTTTAAAACTATAACTACTTCAATATAGCATGTGGAGCCAACATGTTCTCTATTAATAACACTTCTTGCACTGCAAAAAAAGACAAAATAATGGTCAGTGGAAACCAAAATCAAACGCACTCCTGGGGGATCCCAGACCTGGATTTGACTTGTAACACAGCATTGCTACACTGTTGTACTGCTGCTTTGGTATTTCTTGCCCCACTGATGTCTGAGAGTATGACAATATGTCAAGGGGAGACTGTTTGTCGTTTGAGCAATCATGCCGTTTTTGGCATGCAGTGCAAATGTTTTTGTACTTTCTCTTGTATTTGAATATTTCTGCATTCTGGGTCGCTAAACAGTCTTGGAAATGGAAAGTGGGTTTTACTGGAGAGCTGATGCTCATTCTGGTGTGATGACATTAGTCCACATAGTAGCAATTTTATTGGAGATGAGCCAAAATGAGCTGTTGTGACCTCTAGCATAATCACAGCCTCATGAAACTTTACAATCATAAACTATAGACAGAGGACTTATATTGACAATAAAGGGGCTTCTCAGCTGTTTCTAGAACAGAAATGCACAGAAGTGTAAGTGTCAGAGGGGGAACTATTTTGAAACAATGTGTGGTTTCCATCAAGGTGCGGGAGTGAAAAACAAGGTCACAGTGAGTAAAATGTGAAAACAACGCTCAGAAACAGTTTGAGGTTGAAAGGGAAACTATTTGCGTGAGTTATTTGTTACACGGTGGATCAATAATCATATAATGAGGTTCGGGAGTGAAGCTAAAGCTTCTAATATTATTCCTATCCACATCCGAGTCAGAAGTAAGTCTGAGGAACAGTGACTTTTCTGCTCAAGAATACAGAAAAGGTGAACAAATATCGATGTTTCGTGTCAGCAGATGTCAGTTTTTCCAAGGTAATTAAAATGAAATGGCGTTGGCATCATTGATTCCCACTGAATGGAGCTCATGAATGTAAATCCAAATATCATGTAATCTGGGTGCCTGCAAATGTCACCTTCTTTGTTTTACAACTTTTGAATATATCGAACAAGACATTTTCTATCCATTTGTTTTTCATGAAAATGACATTTTACTCTTGAAAACAATAATATTATGTCTCTGTATATTTAACAGAATAAACACAATTTCACACCAATTCTTTTCTGGGACTTGTATCACCATCAACTCTCCTTCTTTCCCAGCTACAGTCTTGTTTTTCCCGTTTGTAGTCCCTTCTCCTCACCATTCTGCAAGTGTTGCTAAACCGTGTCAGGAGTCTGATGCTTTAAACCCGAGATACACATTCAGAGTTCACTGTGTACATGTCCAAAGAATGTTCATAAAACCCGAAAGGTATCGCCGTATCCCTCATGTCTTCATCAGAAAATCATACATTCAGAATAAGGCCAATTGTGCCATCAGAATTTCACAATATTGAAGTGAACATAGTCAGTGTGGCGTCACCCATTTGTTTGTGGACTACAGATTTGAAGGCTAGATTTGGGCATTTCATCCGTCGCCATCTTGAATTTTTGATGTCGCTATCTTGGATTTCTGCGATAAGTGAACAGAAGTGACCATGTTTGGACTGCAGAGGAGCAACAAGTGGATTTGACGAACACAAGCCGCAGATCGTAACCCCGAGCAGCAACCTTACTGGATCTGGATCCATGTGGATTCTAGTGTGAAGCTGCTAACAAAGTTGGCTTCATAATTCTAGGTCAACTTTACAACTAAGTGTTAGTCATCTTAGTAGCTAACTGCATTGGTAGCATGGTAGAGACCTGTCACTCAGCAGGTAGCCCCGCCCCTAAAGCATCCCCTGCTTTCTGGACTCTAAATGGACCAGATTGGACTAAATGAACATCATGCTGGATTGATGAAGACTTGAAACTTTACAATGTTTACTGACATAATAAAGCAAGTGAGAAGTATTTTCTCATTGACTTGAGACTTCTCATGCAATCAGACTTCTTTTTGCAACCAGAGGAGTCGTCCCCCGGTGGTCAGTATGCAAGTTTAAGGCACTTCAGCTTGGTTTCACTTTTCAGAACCGGAGATTGCCACCTGGTTTTAGCTTGGTCTCATGAGTCACGTTTTAGCTTAATTATTAAATTAATATTCTAAATCAAGAAAATGAATGACTCCTTCATGTGTCAAACGACCAAAAATATTATCCCAACATGTATTCATGCAGCTGAGGACTGAATCTAAGACTCTCATGTGGTTTGGTGATCAGCCCATTGTACATAGACCTGTAACACACACACACACACACACTCACTTGTTATTCTCTGCTGCTGGATCAGCAGTGTTTTTATATAGATCTGGTTTCTCAGTGTGTTCCAGGTCACTGAAAGTTTCTGCAGGAAAATCAGGACAGTGTGTGTGTGTGTGTGTGTGTGTGTGTGTGTTGTGTGTGTGTGTGTGTGTGTGTGTGTAAAAACTAAATTTCACCTACTTCCACCTTACATCACATGACATCATTTTCACAGACACTGCCAACTGATTTCCTCCAATTTTGTGGATAAAAACGTCTCGGTTCCTTGGTTAAATAAACTCCAGTCTTCACTGCTCTGACATTAAGCAGTGTGAACCATCAGAGAGCCAGTTAGCAGCTTCACGCAGCTGAACCATAAATAATGCAGCACGCTGTGTCATTAACACCACCGATGTTGTCATCTACTCTGCTGTATCTTTTAGTGGTTTCGAGTCCATGAGACAAATTCAAGAGTATTCTGTTTCCTCATTCAGGCCTCCAGAGGAAAACAGTCTTATCAATATGAAGCTGAGATTCGCCTCAAAATAAATGTATTTCCTGAAATTACTTCCTGCTTTCTCTCTGATTCATGTTTCATCATTTTTTTGTCTCCACCAAAGAAGCATTTTTTAAATTCTACTCCATCCTCAACTGCAATGAAGCTTAATAAACACAATTCCGAAGAACGTATGGTAACTCATTAAACTAAAATTTAATTTTCTCAAGTTCTGCTGTTGTGCTGCAAACATCCCAAAACCTCTGAAACCTACTGCCTTCGGGAGGCAATGAATTTTATGAGGGGGAATTTGGAGATTTTTAGAAAATAGAGTTAAGGGAGTTTAGATTCAATTTGATTTTATTATTTAGTACTGAGAGAAGGCAGTTCTGCATCCAACCAAAAGTATGACGGTACATACTTATAGAAGAACCGTGATCACATCTGTCTTAGTGTTGACTCTTTTCTGTATTTCTCATGTAGATTACGACTCATTCATTTTTTCATTTAACTAAAAAGTCTACAGTAATAGAGTCTTGCAGTTCAGTTAGCAACGCACAGGTTCCCTTGACAAAAAGCTAATGTGATTGCTTCGTTGGATTTTAGATTATTGCAGAAAATAAACTCTGTGGCAAACAAACGTTTATGACACTTACATGTTGTGTTCAGCATAAATGCAATTTGCAAAAGTAAAGTTACACACTAACAACACCGTCACCACATGAATGCGAAAAAACACAACAAGCCTGTAGCGGCAGACTAGGCAGCGTGACAACTTCCAGTAGTCACATTTAGCCACTCGTTAGCAACCGCCTTTGTTAAGACTCACGTATTTCATATCGTTTAACAAAACATTTAAATCTCTGATGCTTGAATTAACCAAAGACCTTACTTGGAGCATCTGAACAAAAACACATCGACTTTGAGACGGGGGAACAGGAAGTGAAAAAAATGTTGACTCATTTCAGGGTTTTACATCTCATTCCTGCAGCACACAGACTTTTTGATTACTATGAGCAAACTATGAATATGTCAATTATTAACAAATAGCAAATATGCATATTGTTTAGTCGTTACACTATGTAAATACATCTTTACTGATTTTGGGCTAATAATAAATCAAATGATGAACATCATTTTACTCCTGGCAGTGCGGAATAGGCTTTTGACAGCATTTAACAGCTGAATGGATACAATATGGACTAAAATTGGAGACTATATTGGTGTCTCATGGTAGGGGTTACCTGGAGTTATGACTGCAGTATTTTGAAAATCCTGGCTACAGTCCTGGATCGCAAAAACCTGCCCTTTGATAACTGTAGCCCTTGTACAGCCTGAATTCAGGTCACTCACAGTGGATTGTAATATTGTTGTACAGCAGAAACATGTGCAAAGCCAAATCCATGTATTCACTGCCCATCTGTATACTCTCTATGCTTCAAACACCCAGGTTTCAGCCAAAATATGGCTACACACACACACACACACACACACACACACATACACACACAGATATACAGCTTCTGTCTGAATGCAGGTGACAAACCATTTTAAAGCCAAACCCTAGCTCTCCCTGTTGTCCTCAGATATAAAACTCTGTATACACAGCTGGACCGGCGGGACGACATGAACTTACATTGAGTCCTTTCTGGAACAGCGTCTGTCCCATCACGTTAGCCAGCATCCGGATCAGCGCCGCCCCCTAAAGAGTGGATGGAGAAGCACACTTTTAAATGCAATAATGAATGAAGACATGCTCTTAATAGTCAACGTCACACTAATCAAGTCCTTTAACAGGAACTAACCCTTCACTAAGTCCCGCCCCTTGAACACAGACTCTTCATAGCGCAGCATCGAAATTTGCAGTCCCAGTTATAGTGAAGTGCATTATTATCCATAGATTTGAAAATTAGATTATATACTAGGCATCCTGGTTAGACTGCTAGTGGTTAGACTGCTAGTGGTTAGACTGCTAGTGGCTAGACTGCTAGTGGTTAGACTGCTAGTGGCTAGACTGCTAGTGGCTAGACTGCTAGTGGTTAGACTGCTAGTGGTTAGACTGCTAGTGGCTAGACTGCTAGTGGTTAGACTGTTAGTGGCTAGACTGCTAGTGGTTAGACTGCTAGTGGCTAGACTGCTAGTGGTTAGACTGCTAGTTAGCTCGCTAGCATGTCACCTGTTAACTCACAAGTCTGCCAATTCATTTTGTGGTGACTTACTTTTTTGTAGGCAATCCAGTCAAAGACTCGGTCAATATCCATCGCCTGTTCCACTTCCTGGGAGATCGGGTGGGATGAACTTAAGCCGTCCAATAGCATCACCTCATGGAGGACATCGGTCAGGAAGCGTTGCTTCTCCTGAAAACACACAGATATTTGTCTTTGTCGGTGAGTCCCCAAAGTGTTGGAGCCTCACCTACCAAATGCTGGTCCCTATAAAGTAAATGAGTCTCTACAATGTTGATGTGTTACCAAGTAATATTCCCCATAATATGATGAATGCTTTTCTAGTTTTCCGTAACCACAAACATAGGGACTCAGATCTTTATCCATGTGGCCAATATCAGATCCTAGAGTGAAATGGTCATAGTCGTCACACTATTGTTACTCAATAGCATGGCTCCCAGATTAACTAGCTTTGTCCTGCATCACAAGAGCTATCAAGCAGCTCTCACAGCTGACAAGAGGGTTTATCACCTAAAACACGGTCAAGCTCGCTTTACAACACGCAGATGATGATGTGACCGCGACAGCTTCATTCGTTTGAGTCTTTAGTTTCTTTACATCTAGCTTTCGGTCTCTTAACTGTCCTTTGGCACTACAGCCACGTCCCACTGTGGCCACGGCCTGCTATTTCTTAATACATGCTTTCAAGCACAGAACAGTTCCGATACGACCCCTTAAATCAGAGTGTCACCCTGAATACTTATGAGTTCTAACCCAGAGTGTCTCTGGCCAGCGCAGAATTGTGACGAGTTTTGACAAATGGCGATCTATTGTGACGTAAAAGTCAACTGAATTCTGATCTGACTGATTAGGTGGCATTGCAAGACATCAGAACTGTATCAGATCGAGGACCACATACCCAAATCTGATTCAAAATATCAGATTCCATGGGATTTGTGCTGTTCACAATCTGAGACGCATATGAGCAAAAACAAAACAAAAATCATATTTGGGGCCCCTTCAGTGTAACCATGGTTGTGTAGTTAATGTGGCTTTTGTTTGTTGTAATCTCTCTGTTTTCATTTATTGTTTGCACACTTGTTCATAGCTTCATCCCCTGGGACTACTAATTCTTAATTCCTTCCTTCATCATTTTTCCTTCTTGCATCCATCCTTTTCCTTCCTTTGTTTCATCCTCTTCATTCATCTCATCAATTTATCTACGTTTCCTCTTCTACATCATCTCATTTTTACTTTCCCATTATTTCTGTCCTATACGTCTGTCCTTCACTCCAGTCCTTCCTTCATGTTTACTCTCCTTTTCCCATCTTTCCTCTCTTTGTTTCCTCTCATTACTCAGTTTCCTGTTTCAGCTCTTGTCTCTCTTCATTTCAGGGTTTTAATAGACATCGGCAAACATGTTGAGCTGTAATTAGCTCTATCCAAAATTACCCCTGGGATCAGGCTAAATCCAGAGTAGTGCGGCTCTGTCTACTTCATGGATTACGGTGTTTACTATGGAGATTTCATTTTAATGAACCCCAATCTTGTTAAGCAATGAAATTGTTGGCTCATTAAGTTTGAGTCATTATTGAACTGAATGAACGGTGACTTTCTCTATTTTTTAAGTTATTAGTATCTGCTGGGATCTGGCTAATACTTGGTCCATTGTGTCTAATTTGTGGAATAAATGGATTTATTAAGTAGGTTTGGTTTTAATAAGTATACATCTGTTAAACAAAGGTTTCTTGAGATATAACAATTTTAATGAACATTAAAATCAATAAAACAATTATGATTATACAATGTCTGCTGGGATCCGACTACTTCTTGGCTGATGAAAATGTTTTAATGTTTAAGAATACAACCACAATGTGTTAAGAAAGTTTCTGTGATTCAGACATGTCTTTGTTTCTGAAGCTGAATGTTATGGTATGTGTGCAGTTAACTGCTGTGCATCTTGTTATACTGTGCACGTTATCGTAACGTGTGTCATAGGGTTGTTGCCTGTGGCAACTGTTTTATATTTAATAAAGACTATATGTTGCACTATATTGTATTCCCTTGGCTCTGACACCAGACTAGACCGTAAATAAATAGGTGGCCTATGTTACTTTTAAAATTTTACAAATATTACAGTCCATGCATATTAGATACGAGTTCATAGTTATTTACAATTCCTCCTTTGTTGGTTTATGGCGTTTTGCAGTAACACTCGTTGACTTGTTGCTTTATAACAGGAGAGAGATTTTGTTTGTACACCCCCTGGTGTTTTGGAGAATACTGGAACAAACAACACGTTGAGCATTTCGTGAGCTGCGGTGCCTCGCTGGATAATAAACAAAGCTCGGCGCCCCTCAGCATCGAGGCTGTGGAAGGTGCTTTTCTGGGTTTAATGACCTGAAGTATCCAAGTGACAGCCTTGAGCTGTTTAAAGGAAAGCTCCTTCCGTGCTTCCTTTTTATCTCCTTTAGCATAGGAAAGACAGAATCGTGCTGGCCCAAAGTTCCCTACAGAAGCAGCATGTAACATGACATACCTTTTATTAAATGATATGCCTATTTTTACAATAACAATTATTTTTATACAGAAATATAATAATGGAATTTGTGTTAATACATATAAATGGAAAGTGACGAATATTGTTTGAAACTGTATTTGTATTTATATCTAACATGTTCAAAATAAGTAGAAACAATACTAAACCAACAAATATAATAATCAACATAAATACTTATCGGAAAAAGGAGGAAACATCGATCCGACCCCTTCTCCATAACTCAAAGACAATTAACTCACAATTTAACATATATACACTTTTGTAACTGGAAGTCATTCCTTTTTTTAAGTCAATGTCAAGCTTGGAAATTAAGTAATATTAGTGTTGGTTGTCCATGTTTAAGAACGTATTCAAGATAATCCTTTTTTGTCCCACAGCGGGACATTAACAGGGTTTCATGGGATAGTTAGTTCAATAAGAGAAGATCCAGTTAAAAGAACCAGATAGGCCGATAATAAATAATGAACAAGTCAAAAAGCCAAATATAACTGAATGGTTGAATTCACATTATTGCATATATGAATTACAGATATTGAACAGTTTAATTGATATTCCACATTCTCTTTTCCTAAATCC
Organism: Chelidonichthys spinosus; assembly: GCA_029853015.1. NCBI lineage: Eukaryota > Metazoa > Chordata > Actinopteri > Perciformes > Triglidae > Chelidonichthys > Chelidonichthys spinosus. The sequence continues at coordinate 3,773,214 of CM056841.1, forward strand.
CCTGAAAATGGTATGTGTCTGTGACTATCACCAAGGTATGTCATATATCTAGAAATAGCAACGTGCCGCGAGAAACACATATTTCACTCGAGGAAAGAAATATCTCCATGTTTTAACATTTAATGCTACAATTACATGTGTCACTGGCAGCATTTCACGATGTCACCCAACTCAACAAAAACAAAAATGATATTTTTTGAAGGGAGTCTGGGGAGTGTCTCCCTGCATGACAAATGACTATAATGTTGTTTCTGTATTTGTAAAATAAATAAAAGCACTAAAATTGTGTTTTTCTTCATGAGTTGTGTAAATCGTGAAATCAAGTGAAACGGACAGCACATGCTGTTGTCATCAGCAGGTAAGACATATTCTAGAGTCTAGACTGTTCCCCTGCTTTCCATTTCATGCAGTAATTAGCCTACAAACAATAACACAATGCACTGGGATTTCTATTTGAATGTAATTAAGTGCATGTGCCACGGCATTTGGCGAGAAGATTACAGTCCATTTTATTAGGGACTATAATTTCTGCTGCAGGTCGTTTTCAGACAGAACAAACTAATCTGCACATCAGTAAAAGTCCTGTGTGTTCGTTTTGGTGGTTTGAGTATAGAATAAGACAAGAGCCGCTGCTTATGAAAAGTCTAATTTGTTCTTTTTCACATTCTCGCAGCCTGTTCCCACTCCTGGTTCCAACACTATTTGAATCATCATGTGGGCTGCTTTTGTACCGCAGTGTAGTTTTGTGCATAAAAGGTCTGGTTCTCAAAGATGGAGCCATGATCTCTGCTGGTCTTTGCAGCGTCATGTGTTTTACATAAGAAGAAGCATTTTGTGGAGCCGGCAGACTGGTGCTCTTTCGTAGTGTTTCCGAGCCCAACACACCATCATTAGCATTAGAGATCATCTTTTTTGTTAAGCACTTAATGGGACACTGAAGTGTCGTCATCACAGGTCTACCATCCCCCGCACTGTAGCCTCACACACTGAGAGAAAGGGCCTTTTGTAAGACGGAGTAGAAGAGCACACACACAGCACTTCATCTTCCAGTTAAGCTGCCGACAATGTAAACACATGAAAGACAGTAAAAAGGCCGTTTCAATGCTGTGCATTTTCATTTTTCCATTCAAACGTTCACATTGTGTTTAGCTACACGTTCTCCCTCCAGTGTGTAATCATGACACATAATAACACAGCTTGGTCAGAGCACCAATGCTTTAATAGCCCCTTTTAGACAGCCTTTTCCTTGCCGTTATTCTGCCCCGTCATCAGTCTAAACGCTCGCCGAGGCAGAAAGGCGTATCAGAATATTACGCCTTTGAGATGCCAACGCGGCCGATGAGTCCATAGACGAGACCGCGGCCGCGCTGTGGGACGTCTCACTCGTTCCACAAAGCTGGGTTGCTAAACGCAGACACACACTGTTCTATCTAAAAGCAACGGTTCGCGGCATATTTTGACTTATCTTTCCACCATTACGCTGGAATCGTCTGTCTAAAAGGGGCTTATGACGCTCTCTCCCTCTCTCTTGTAGTCAATATAGCCCTTATCACATGATAAGAATCTTTGCAAAATAGACTTCGGTCTTCACAGGAAGTAAGGTTGAGGCAACAAAACAACGTTGTTTGGTGACATGACAACATGTCAATGTTGTCATGTCACAACATTGACCCCCTATGTCTGTTAAGTGTTATTAGGGAATGGAGTTTCGTTTGTGTGTGTGTGTGTGTGTGTGTGGGGGGGGGGGATATTTTAGGAGAGCATACTTTTAACAGCGGAGGGAGGGAAGGACCGGCAGTGAGCTGCTGGAGTAGATGCGCTTGAATCTTATTGGTTAGACTGTTGCATACCTCAGCCAATTGCAAAAGCTTGTTGGCCCGCCCACTTTGCTGTGCTCTATAAGTGTGCTGAAACCAGCCTCTGCCACCAGCAGGCTGTGGATGTATCCCACAGACGGCTGGGATGACGCACATCAACAGAGAGCGGTCCCAACAGATCCGTCTCATGAAGGCGAGTGGGAAATCGACCCACGAGATTCAGCGTCATTTTGAAAGCCTGGGCATTAAAGTGTCGCTTAGGACTGTGAGGTATCACTTCAAGGAGAGGCAACCTCGCCGCTCGTGCCCCAGGAAACTGCACCGGTAAGTCGACAGATGAAAGAAGTACAACTCTGGGACATCTCTGTGGTTGTAAGTCTAAATGTTTTCCTGATTTCTACAGTAACATCCTGACTGCCATTGACGAGGTGACAAAAAGCAAGAAAATGAAGGCCCAGGCTTTGCAGCAGAAAATCGCAGCAGATTTTGGCGTTGAGCTGAGCCTGACAAGCGTCCGCCGGGCCCGCAGGAACCTCGGGTGGAAGTTTGGAAAGACGGGCTCCTGCCCGATCACGACAGAGCTCAACAAAGAGTCCCGGTTAAGACAAGCTCTTCAGTGGCTAGAGTCTGGGGAGACGTGGCACGACGTGCTGTTTACCGACGTAACCACAGTGAGTCTGGAGAATTATTCCAGGTTTTGTTCCAGCAGGAAGGGTCATGTTGTCACCAGACCTCAGCCCAAACACCCACTGAAGCTCCACGTCTGGGGGTTGATTTCACGTCACGGTGCGGGTCCAATGGTCATTTTCGAGGGAAGCATGGACAGACACTACTTTGAGAACGTCATCATCAAAGACATCGCTGCACCGTATATCAGGGGAGACTTTGGGCCTGATCACCGTTTCTTCCAGGATAACGATCCGAAGCATACCGCCGCCGCGGCCTGCATTGCATCGGAGGGAATCAACTGGGTGAGGACGCCGCCGGAGTCGCCGGATTTGAACCCCATCAAGCTGGTTTGGCACTCAATGAAAGACTTTATCAGAAAGGAGGTTAAGCCTCGCACGAGACACGAGCTTGTCCGAGCCATAGAGGTCTTCTGGGACACAAAACTGACCCCTGAGTTCTGTAATGAGATTATCACCGGTTTATCGGAAGTACAGAGACTGATCGTGAAGAACAAAGGAGGGCCGAGTGGAAAGTGAGCCAACAATTCAACAACTTGTTTCCATGAATGATTTATGTGCCTGCAAAATAAACACTCCTTGTTGTTGTTTTTTAAACATTGCTCTTTGGGGTCCTTTTCTTTTACAAATCAACACTGGGTGTGTTTGTCCAGGTAGGATCTATATTCACATGAGAAGAGCGGCTTGAATAGGCGACTGACATGCACATTCTCACCTCTCTGCAGACTTCAATAGAAGGTAAAGAGGTGAATGTGTGTTCAAGTGGCCCTTCAGCTGCTTTAAAGACTCACAGCAACCTCTCGCATGCAAACACCAAGCCACCGACAGGGAAGTGCTTTTGAAAATGGAGGATGCACATTCATGTTGTCCCTGTAGATCACTCATATATACTGGTAAATGATTTATACTCAGCGCACCAATTATTCTGAAATAAGAGATTTATTTCTCCACAAACTTGCTGTCATGTGTCCTGAAATCCTCCATCACGCCAGACGTCCAGACATAGTCCTCTAGCTGGAGGGAACTGGGATGAACTAGGGTTAACTGGGAGGAATTGTAGTGTACTGGAAGGAACTAAGGTTAACTGGGAGTAACAATGTTATATTAGTGGTAACTGGGAGGAACTAGGGTTTATCAGGGGTAACTGGGATTAACTAGGGTTTACTGGTGCCCCTTTTCCACCGAGGCATTTTGAGGGCCGCATCGGAGCTGGTGCCCAATCGCGAACCAGTTTTTCCTGTTTCCACAGACAAAGAACCGGCTCTCGGCCAGGAAATCTTGTTCCAGAGCGGCCCCAACTCTTTGCTGGGCTAGAACTGTTCACAAACCTACGTCAGGGGCTGGGGGCGGGGTTTAACGCTCAAGGCGATGGGGGAAAATACGCTGCTGCAGAGTTTTACTAACGTTACTGTTCCCGGTAAGTTTCACTTTTAAAATGTTTCACCTCGTTGCAAACCAACGACACATTTCTGTTTAGTTTACCAAGCTAGTGATTACGTTCGTAACAGCAGCAACTAGTGGCTTTGCTTCCTCGGGTAATGGAAGCTGACTGGCTAGCTAGCGTGATATTGCTAACAACAACGTTAGCATGCCACTTTCTGACTGCCGTTGGCTCACTAAACGTTATCAACTACCAACGTAACATAACATCTGTGTTCGCAGCGTAGGGACACGTTTGTTATTAAACCTCTGTTCTCTGGTTTGTGTTTGTAGAGCTGTCGGACATCGGCGATATTGACGGAGCTCCAACCTGCAGATGACTAAACATCAAACACTGCGATCTATTGACCACACACTGTTCTACACTTTAAAAAATGTTGTGATTTTAGTATTTTGTGTATTTTATTGTTATTGTATTATTTGCCCAAATAAACACTTTTTCTGAAGAGACATGTCTGCTATGCTTGAAATGAGCGCTGAGGAGAAACCTCAGACGTATACAGTGATGTAATGACGTGGTTCTCTGGGCTCTCTAGCCGGTGGAAACGCAAACAGGTTCCCAGAAGGTTCGCAACTTGAACCAACTGCGAACCAGCACGGGCTAAGGCCCGGTTCTTGAACTAGGTTCGCGTTGGTGGAAAAGGGGTATGGGAGGAAGTAGGGTTTACTGGGATGAATTTGGGTTTACTGGGAATAACTAGGGTTTATTAGGGGTAACTGGGAGTAACTATGGTTTACTCGGAGGAACTAGGGTTAACTGTGAGGAACTTGGGTTTACTGGGAGTAACTAAGGTTTACTGGGAGGAACTAGGCTTTATTAGGGTAGGGGTAACTGGGAGTATCTAGGGTTTACTGAGTAGAGCCACACTTATAAGACCAAGTCCAATGGAGAGCCACCTTGACTGCAAATACCAAAAGCCATCTCCAACTAAACATTTCTGCTTACTTATTTGTCATCCCACTTAACATACTGTATATGTTTTCATTTTTAACAATTTTGGAGCATTTTTTTCCATCAAATGGTGTCTAGTCATGTGGTTGATGAATCAAAATTAAGACATTTACAGAAGAAACATTCCAGTAGTTCTAATTCTAATTCCTTGTCATTCAGATACCATACACATACTGGGAGTAACTTGGGTTTTCTGGGGATAAGCAGAGGCCACTGGGTTCAATTGGAAGTCCCTGAAAAAACTTGGGGGTTACTGGGAATAACTGGAGGTGACTTAACTGGGGGTGCTGGATGTGAACTAAGGGTAACTGGATGTAACTGAGGGCAACCTACAGTAACTTGGGTTAACTGAGGTAACTTGCTATAATAGCGAGGTAGTCCGAGCGGCTTGATCATAGCTGATAACTGTATACCAACTGAAAGCAGTACTTTTGATTAGCCGAGACTGTAAATTACCTCAAATATTTGTCTCATAAACTCTTTTAAGGAGTGAATCTGACTACTTCCGCGATGTTTTCTCAGACTGATGCCTCCTCAAAGAACTGGGCTTACATTCCCACACAGACCGAGCGAAACTGGCTGCAACAGGGGAGTCCGCCACAAATTACATAATTAGTTAATTAGTTTAATGGCACATTTGGATGAAAAAAAGATAATCAAACTAAATGAGACATCAGCTCTAATTAACAGGGACTATAAGTTACCTGTAGAGAGAGATGGGGGGTCCATCTGGTCCATGTGGCTATTATGAACCAGATGGACCCACATGTGGAGGACAGCTAATGGGCCAACAGTCAGTGTAAACACTTCCACATGCAGATGGAGGGACGGGGCTGCGTTCAGGAGCAGCTGCTGAACTTTAAACGTCGTCTCCGCCCCTCCGCCCTCCCTCACTTCGTCCCCTCTTCTCCTCCTGCTCCTCTTCCTCCTCTCCGCCCTCCTCCTTTATTTCACTGTCACTTAAACTTGTCTGGATGACAGATGGCTCTCTCTCTCTCTGTGCAACTCTTCCACACCGAATACTAATTCATTGCCCGGCAGTTCAGGTCAACAGTTTGAGCACTTTATTAAACTGAGAGCTGTCACTGCAACAATACTGATGCTTCATGCTAAGTTAGCAGACAGAATTGCGCTGTATGACACAGAACATGACACAGCAGATATTTGCCACGGCACATTCGTCGTTATGGCTTCAGATTCTAGACTCGACTCGGTGCATTGCATACCTCATAGGTCAGTTTAGTGGCCGAGCGTTCACATAAAAGGGGCGGGGCTTACAGCGTTAGCTTGACAAATGCAGGAAGGACAGCTGGTAATAAATCACTGACTGTATAAATGAACAGATTTATAACATCACGTCCCATCTTTGGTACTGACTTTAATTACATTTGTGTATTCCTTAAAGGAATGTGTTGTTTACGTGCGTCCTGACAGAATAGAAGAATAGACCAGATTTTTATTCATCCACTTTGGGAAATGATTGCATGTTGGACAATTTTAGCTTCAGTCTATCAACTGTGATCCCTTTTTTCAGCTGCAAATGAAATAACAGCACTAAACATGGTGCAGTCTGTTTTTGCCCAACTAACTTACAGAGATCCAGTCATTCCTTTCCTTTGCAGACGTAGACAAGTTCATCCATGCTTTTATCTGCTCCAGACTTGACTATTTCAACACACTTTATTCTGGTATCAGCAGGAGAAACATCCGGACGCTGCAGTTAGAGAAACCATTACATTGCACCGATCCTGAAAATCGATCTGAACATTTTACCGCTTTTTTGTAAAGTCTTGAATGGTCAGGTTCCTGCCTGGATCAATGATTTACTTTCTCTCTGAGCCGGATCGCTGCCTGAGATCCTCGAGCAGGGCCCTCTAATGGTCCCAAATCCTGACTGGTCAGCAGAGGAGTCCGGGCTTTAACAGTCTGCTGCCCTCGGCAAACTCAGTATCCTCCTTACGATCTCTTCTTGAGACTCACTTTTATCTAATGGCTTTTTCTTAACTGATGGTTTATCATGGTGTATTTTTAAATAATTGATTTTATTAGATATGGATATTAATTATTTCATCATGTTTTTATTCTAGTAGTAATTTGTTATTGACTTTGCTTTTTAAACAAAGTGATCATCATTACATAAATGTACCGGTATACCTCAGTGATGTAATATGTTATGTTATGAATTCACACAGTCAGTGATTGTTTTTTGGATTTGGCAGTTCAAGCTGTCTTCATATTTGTGCAATGTTATGTAACGAGCTTTGATCGGTCAGTCGGCGCTGCTTTCGTACGAGTTGATCTCTTATCAGCATCAGTTACCATGGCGATATACCCTGGACTCTCTGTCGTCTGTCTGCATAAGGAAGCAGCTGCATGTTATTTGTATGTCCCTTCTGTTTGTATGTGACTGTGTTAAGAAGATGCTGGATGCAAGTCAGGTTGTTTAGAGTCGTTAAGAGCAGGATGCTGCTTTTATTTACAGCAGGTATGTAAGACCTGAGTTAGGAGCTACAGATTAGCATCCCCCATGGCCCTTTTCCCCTTATTAACCTATTTTATTATGATTTCTAAACTCCTTTATTTACCAAACTCCATCTGGGTTCATTTTGCTTGCTTCCCTTCTGGAGTGTAACAGTCGTATAGCACATGGAAATCACTGCAAACCGTGGCCCAAATTTTTTTTTCTTAATGTATTATTAGGCGCCTGCGTCAGTCTTACCTTGTTATTATCTTGTTTTATTCATGAACTTATCTATTTTAGTTTACTTATTTGATTAAATTCACATTACTTTTAATCGCTATTTTATATTGTACTAGTTTTAGTATTACTTCTTATATATTATAGCTATTTTTTATACATGTTTATATTGTTACAATTTTGTTTTTTTTATTCTTCTTCTGTTGACAGTTTGGATCAATCTTGATTAATAAAACTGCTATATAAGGATCCATTACATTGAAGTGATGATTTGATCTGCAAACACACAATTTAAACACATTTCAGAAAACTTGTCATTTAAGAAAGCATTTCTTCTTAAGGCGAGTCCACACCGGACCGAAAATCGGCGTCTTTGAGAGAGTCGGCGTCCGTGACATGAGTCTGCTTGGTGTGGTCGCTCGAATCGGCCCACGTCGGCGTTCATTTCAGCCGATTCAAATGTGTAATCCGCCGTTCGAGTCGGTGACTCTTTTACCATTCTGATTGGTGGAGGCTAGCAGCTTGACTAGCGAATTAGTGAAGCCCGGAAGTGACGATGTAAACATACCAGATAACCAGTAGAATCGAAGAAGGTGGTCTAGAGAGGACCGCCTACTTCCGGTTTTCGTGTTTTTTGGCCCACAATACAGATTAGCGCCGCCTGTTGTTTTGGAGACATTACATCTCGCGCAAGCGTGGAACGTATGGCGTCGGCTGTAGTTCCGTAGGTGTGAACCGGACATGTCGTTGTTCGAAATCGGCCATGTTAAGTAGCCCGACGTCATTTACCGTCGCGAATCGGGCAGTCGGTCTGGTGTGGACCCGCCTTTAATGTCAGTAACTTACTGGAGAAGTTTCATGCTGATTTATAATCATTTTATAACTATTATTTGTTTATTTATGAAAAAAATCCCACTTTGTTCAAGTTAATCAGCGTGGGAGTCTGGTTAATTCCCAGCGCTGTGTGTTTGTGTTGAGGTAAAAGTGTGGTCAGGCCCTCATTACTGCTCTATTGTGTCCATACAAAACAAATATTATCAATATTCCTTCAGTATGGAAAAACACATTATGCTTATAATTGGTTATTCATGGAGCCAACCTAATGTTGGCTGGAAAAGAAAGTCCAATTTCACCATGTTCTGTGTGTTGTCCTTCTCCTTTGCTTTGTTTCCACTTTTTCAAGAACTTTTTGTCCTGGTTGTCTCTTTTCAAACGAGCAGCATGAAAAGGCGACTGACGAGCCCGTTGTCACCTCGGTCCAGGTGATCGGCTGGAATGAAAGCAGCTGGAGAGGCGATCACGTGGTTAATGACTCATCCAAACACATGCAAACACAAAGCCGCTGCTGTTCGTTGGGAACAGAATTAAGGACATGAAACAGAAACCGCATGAGGTATTTTATTGAGAGGAGGAGAGGCAGGCTATTATGTTGAAGTGGTGAACTCTGCGAGGAAAGAAATGAGTTGTGTAGAACCCCAGAGAGCTTTGTGTCACGTCGGGCCGCTTTCATAGCCGTTCTGGTCTCTGGGGCGTTCGGTGTTAAAGCGCTTTTCTGCTGGTCCTTCAGCCTTTATGATCATATGAAGTCTCGACTTCCTTCACTGCTGCTTCACTATCGTCTAGCTATCTTTACGGCACCGTTTTCTTCTTGTTTCCATTTTATTTTTTTATAACATGTGTTGAATGTGTAGTGAGACAAACTATTAAACCAACTGGTATTTATCCTCACATCTTTAACCCAGTAATATAATAATAATATAAACATGACTATTAGTATTAAGAGATAAAATGCTAGCCTACCTGATTGGCTAAGTGATTGATTGCTTGCTCATGAGACAGAATCCCTCCTCAGCGCATTTCCTTCCTCGTCACATATTCATTTGAGTTTCATTTCCTCGGCCGTGTTTTGTTCCCCCGCAGCGCTCCGACTCGCCGCCGATGGAAACGGCTTTTTAAGTAAAAACCTGTTTTATAAATAAATTGCTTTATCAAGAACAGAGCGCTTTATCATTGTCGCGCCGGTTATTGGAGAAGCACTTTGTTTCTATTAAAGTGTCCGGCCGTGCAGAACGGCAGTAACGGATTTAAAAATGCCATGTCGCTCAGAAGCAGACTGTGTGTGCATGAGGGAGATAAGGTGTTTTTGGGGGTGTATCACACTTCTCTATTGGAGGAAAATCTCAGGATACTCGGGCTGAAACAAAGCAGAAGAGAAGTGTATGTGCTCTGTAATATAAAGTTGTGCAGCAGTGAGTGTTTCTCAAAGTAGTTCTGGTAGAATCCGCCGGGCGGGGTGGAGCGGGACGCCTGGGACTTTTTCAGCAAATTTGAGGAAGAATTATTTTCTAATTTTATTGCCTTTTTTCTGTGAGTCGACTCTCTCCGCATCAATTTGTCTGCAAACCTGAGCGGAATGAAATGAAAGCGGCTGCAGATTGGGGTGGGGGGGTGAGTATTATCTGCATGAAAACCCTTTTAGAAGAGGACGAATCGGATATTGATCCGCGCCAGTGGAGGAAGGTGGTCGGGTTCACGAGGAGTCAGGACTTCCTCCTCCACAAAAGCCAGTTTTAACTTTCTTCTCACGAACACGCTGTACATCCAAACACTTTCACACGTTATGTAAAGTTTTATACAACAAAGACAAAGAAGATGGTGTACAAACTGAGCAGCAGACGCATCATTATCTGGTGATAGGTACAACCAAATCTCATTTATTGCTTTTGTGCACAGGGACATCAATTGTCTATTTCTTTGTGTAATGCCAATGCACACATGAATTACATTTGCTGTGAGACTGTGTTGGATATTTGATCACTCCAATTAGGTTAACCTCTCCTCACAGGATTCACTCAAACTATAATTTAATAATTTATGACTTCAATTTGTAGTCAATGGATGGATGGATGGATGACTTCAATTTGAATATAGATGGTTTTCACCGGACGGCAACAGATAGTTTCTTCTTCATACTTCTGTCTTCAATGTTCCTCAACATAGAAACATGCAAGTCTCCTGAATCTTTCAGTGGGTTTATTTTAACACGTTCTCACTCCCACGCATCAAGTAACAGAAGCTTGGATAGTGATCCAACACTTCAGTATTAACATTGCAAAACACAAGTTAAACCTTTTGCTAACAGTTGCTGTTTCCGTCCACTAGATGGTGCTGTGTTTTTTCTGTCGCAGCCCTGGGGTCAAGTCAGCTGGAGTTACAGGAAGTTGGTCAAAACAAAGATGGAGTCAGTCTGTCTGCTTGACAACACACATTTTGCTGCAATATGATTGAAGCGTCATGAACCACATATTTAGTTGATAAAATAATAAATCAGCAAAGATCATATTGTGACTCTAGAATCGTGACTACATCGTATCCTTGGGCTTCTGGTGATTACAACCCCTATATATCCAAATGTGGATTAATCCACTGCTGAATATAGTCCCCGGGAAATGCACTGTTTCCTCCTGTTTGATTTTAAAAAACAGGACATGCTGTTGTAGGAAATTACTGATGAAACTATATATTTGTGTTCACAAAGATTTAGGACATCATCAGCAATGAATGATGCTGCCGCTGAAAGCCACAGGCAGGAAGTCAGTACTGAGAGACGGATTAAAACATCGTGGTTTGGGTCTGCACTTGGGTTTTCGTTGACAATAAGAAAAATGTGGAATAATACATTCTTTTCAACAGGTCAGCAAAACATATTTCTCTATCTAACAATGCAGACAGTTTCAGTGTTATTATGCCTCCACCGCCAGCACAATGGTGCTGAATGGGGTTTTGTTTAAGTAACTCGGTGCGTCTACAACAAGTGTCCCACTTCCTCTGGATAATCCTCAGAGCCTCCGTCAACAGCTTTCTGCCAAAACACAACCATCACCAACCACAGAGATCCTCTACTGCTGAACATAGAGGAAGATATTTTATTTTTAAAAACACCTTCTCAGTTTTCTACCTGTATTGTATTTGGTGTCTGGAGACATTTGAAATGTTTTAATAAAAAACGGCTGGAGCCTTGAGCTAAATTTCCAACTTATATTAAATTTCATGAGCAACTGAGAGCTGAAAACTTTATTTCCAATTTGTCTTGATTGGATACAATATATGATATATATATATATATATATATATATATATATATATATATATATATATATATATATATATATATAATACAATTTAAAAACTGAAAAAGAGTAACTTGGTGCAGTTGAAAACCTAAAGGGAAGATGAATACGTGCGAGGAGCATGAATACCTGGTTTGAATCAAATACAATTTTTTTTACTCACCATGTTCCACTTCGGGAAGAGGAAGTCGGTGCCGACGTACTCGAAGAAATGAGCAAAACCTTCCTTCAACCAGACGTCCTCCCACCAGACCGGAGTCACCAGATCACCAAACCACTGAAATACACAAAGACCAAATCCTTTTATGTGGTTTTCTGTCAGATATGGGTCATTCCACAACAAATCTGAGCTGAATAGAGTTTGTTGGTCAAAAGTCACTGTGACCTCACAAAACACACTTTTAGCCATAACTCAAGAATTCTGTCAGGTTTTGCGGAGGAAAGCATATATAGGACCCAAAAGCAGATTAAGGCAAACAGTTTAATACGGTTTAAACAAACTAAAAAAAACAGTCCAAAACAGACAATGACCAAGGAAGGCTCCAAAAAATTGGAGCGGGACATAAGGAAACGCTCCGTCCTTTACGTCCTTTGACGCCACTCCTGCTCCTCCTGGAGGACCGACTTGGTCTCCACCTGATGATGCCAAACCAGCCGATGCCAGCAGAGCTTCTGTCCTGAGCCGACACCATGAAGCTGGTCTCGTTCATCAGCGACGCCGGAGGGAAACCAGCTTATTGGTATGGCACGCTACCTCGCTGATTGGACTTCCTAATCTGTTCTCAGGGGGCCTCCAAGTCTCATCAGGGGTGAAGCGACGGCGGAGTTTAATAAAGGTGGAGTGTGCAGCATAGAGACTGAACTTCGCTGATAGAGAAATGTACGGCCACCAGAGTAATGCGTGTGGACCCAGGCTGTTTCCTGGCAACACAGCGTGAATGAAATGGTGTAAGGTTTGGAGACAAACCTGTTTCCCTGCCAGCTTTGTTTCTGAGTCTGAATGTTCCCTTCAAAGCTTTGGCTGCAGAGAGGATGGCAGAGGATCTTAAAAAAAAAAGTTTACCTCTAAATTCACTTCATGATGTCAAGAAAGAGACTGCTGTTTTATACTTCACTACAATGTTTGCTATATTCTGCAGATTTGGCCGTTTTTCAGTGTTTGCGCTGTGAATTGTACAACTGGGGCTTAACTGGGACAAACTGAGGAGCTCCTACAATGCATCTGAAATAGATGATTGTTTTTAAAGTGGAGGAGGAAGAGTCAGCATCCACCTTAAAGTCAATCAGAGGATGCTTGCTCTGTGGAAACCCACTTGGGTGGAGCGTAGGCAGCACACAAGGCTGGGAATCAAAGGAGCTGCTGCTGCTGCACTAACACGTTAAAGATAACTCATGAAAGTGTGGAAGCAGGAAGTAAGGGCTTAATTAAAACATGCTGAACATCTATCATCACAGAACACTGCACTTTATTGTATTTTAAGTGTTGGGAGTGGCAGTTTCTGTTAGAAACCCAGCCATGACGGGCCCGTTCTACTTCACGTATGTTTATGATCAGATCTGCATCACCTCATCTATAAAAATCGATGACAAACATAGATGCCAACAAACACACAGTACAGGTTTTGAAGAAGAACAGAAAAACACTACATTTGGACAATTTAAATATATAAGATTTGAAATAACTAATAAGTTGTCAGTTCTTAAAAATCTAACTTTTCTGATATATTTGAATTACTAAGACTTTACTGTATGTTGACCATTTCTGTTTGCAAAGACACACTAGAGCAGGAGAATGTGTCCACACACACTAACTTCCTCCACTCTTTGGCAGTTTGAATGTGTGACTGGGCAGGGATTCAAACCGACCACCCTCAAACCATCTGGCAGCAAATAAACGCCTCCAGGTGATGTTGTACCGACATGGTGAGGTAGCTGCTACACCTGAAAACCATTATTTTAAGACGAACCATGACATTTTCCCTAAAACCTTCTACTTCTGTCTTGATGTATTTTCTCAGTAAACATTGTAAACATGAGTTTATGGTCTCAAGCTCTTGTTTCAAGTATTCTTCAATCTAGAGACAAACGAAAGCAGACTAAAGACCAGAAAGCAGGGGATTATTTTGGGGCGGGGCAACCCGCTGCTACCACGCTAACAATGCAGTTAAACTACAGTATGTGGCTTGTGGGGAGGTGGATGGGTTGACTTTTAACCACAATACCGGTGTTGGATAGCTAACGTGTTTTATTGTCTAAACTGTATGTAGTTATTTTAAGGTTTGTGTAACTGACAGAAAAAAAATGGTACAGCTATGAAATATATTTAGTTTAAAAAGTTGTGCTGAGTACTTAAGCAGCGAACTTGAACAGCCACGAGACTGATTCTACTTCAGTAAACTATATGAATCCCTTTCCGACTATGACTACTAACACTGTTCTAACTCGAACCACTGACACAGCTGCATTAGAGTTTACTCAACCTCAAGTCAACACTATGAAGATCATCTTAAGTCAATATAACCACACAGACATACTTTATCTGCTGGAGGGAAAAAAACAGAGGATCGAATAAGTAATAGGGATAATGTTCTCTTTAATTACTCTGCATTTTGATCAAACTGCAGTAAAATCAGTTTTGGGCTCTTTGGTTTTCCCCCTCCATCAGGCAAACTGCTTGCCCAGCTCCTCTTTCATTAGAAACGACAGTTTACATTTGATTTTTGTTCTGCTGCTTTGAAAGAATCGTAGCCTTTATACGGCTGGCTGCTAGCGTTAGAAGTGGGTCAGTAACTTTTCACTTTTAATCAAATTGCTTCCATACTGCTCCAGTGTGTTCAAGCCTCTTGACAAATACAAATATAATGAATGTATCACTGGAGAGACTTTTCGTTTCCTGGTAACGGAACTAATCCGCTGTAGTTGTTACTACTTTTCCCATAATTGAAAATGACGACTTTTGTAGTTTCTACGAGACGCTTTGTCTTCATTAGCTGTTCTGTCATCTCTCATCCTGTTTCAGCCTCATTAAAACTTCCTCCAGTGGGTCAGCCATTTCTGCCGGGAAAGTTGATGTGGGTTGCTATGGTTCTGCTGTTTCCGTGGTTACATGCATGCATCGTGGGTGGGGTTCTTGAACTGCAGGAAGGGAAGCCACAAAAAAAAAAAAAACAGAGATGATGCAAAACAGAAGCTGAAAAGACTGCTGAGACCGAGGAAAGAAAAGTCCGGCATCAGGAGGAATGATGATGAGTCAGGAGACAGGCGGATGGAGGGATTCTGGGTAAAAGCCAAGAAAATACCAGACTTTACCTCTGACACTACCAATAGTATACACACATATAATATGGTCTGGGTGGAGGTTCATCAGATAATATCAGAATTTTATAAACATTGATGTGACTTATATTATTTGAGACTATTTACAGTTTTGATTCCCTGAACAAAGGCATCAGGGACGATGTATGTTTTAATGGGGATTCAAACTCTGTTAGCTTTGGACAATAAGGACAAATCAACTCTCTACCAACAGGATGACAAACATTGAAACTGTCACAAAATATGAATCTTCTTAGGACATTCATTTTTTCTTGTATTTCCATGGAAGTATCGTACGTACAGTTGGGGTCTCCTAATTGTTGAACCCACCCACCTCCATGTGGGGTTGAGGTCTGGCTTTTGTTGCATTTTTTCATTAATAATATGTTTCAAACTTTTGAGAACTGTGACCTTTGTGGTCTGAAAAAAACCCAAGGGTGAAGGCTTTTTCCAGCATTCAATTTTGTACCATTGCTAAAAAGAAAACACTTCTACTGCTTTATCTTTGATTGATACTCAAAGCCAGTATGTTCTTTAGCAGAGGTATTATGAGTTTTTCTTCAGCCCTGGCCGATACACTCCCACCTCGCTCCCTGGGTGCACACAGTTTCAATACTTTAGTCGATGACACCAGGAAATATCAGATTTTGTGTCTTTCTCTCTGCTTGAGTTGAACCTCAACAGGCGAACACTTAATGCAGTTGAAGTGGCAGCTTGCATCAGAGTTTGGAGATCCAAGGATCCTCCCGGGATTCTGGTGCGACACGAAAATATGTTGGGGGAACCATGTTGCAGTGGCACAGAAGTGCAATGGATTACTTCCTTATGTTTAAGAAAAGACATCACAGTTGCTGGCATGCTTAAAATAATATTAGATTTCAAACTAATTATGCAACGATGCTCCAAATTAAAATCAGAGAAAAAAGGCAGAACAGACAAAGCCGGTCGTTTTCTCTCTCAGCACCTTCGGCTTTTCCTTCCTTCACCTCTCTGCCTTTCTTTCTCTCTTCCTGTCTCTCTCTCTCTCCCAGAACAAAGCAGAGATGTGCCTTTGATCATCCTCCTCTTCCACTCCTCCCTCGGTCTGACCCTCGCTGATAAATATTCATCCCCCTCTTCAGCAGAGGGACTGAATCTGATTTACACTCTGTTTGGATGGAGCTCCTCGCTGCTCCATGACAGCCAACACAAAATGAGTCTTGGATGGGATTTGGCACACATCTGGAAAAGTAGCTAGAGGTCCACAGTGTCTTCATCCCAACAGGCTGAATATGAAATTAACTCAATGAACAGTCATAACAAACTCTCAAACCTCGTGTTTAATGAATCTTTGTGTGACTTTGACGATTTTGGACACAGACCAAATGTTGGTAAGTCGAGTTTCTGGACCTGTAATAAAAAAAACAACTAGTAGCATCTGGACCAGCTGGACCGAGGAGAAAATGTTGCAGAAGGATTATAAGGACTTATCTGTTAAACTCTGTCTCTTTTTAGCAATTTGGACCAGTGATAAGATCTTCACATAGACTAGGATTTGGACCAGTTGGCTCACCCTGTAGAGTTCTGGAACAGAGCACCACGTTCCTTACTGCATCTGGACTACTTGAACCTGGTATAACACCCTGTATAAAGAGCCTTCATACGTTCTGCACTATTTGGGTTAAGAGTATAAGATGCCTTCTGTATGTGGATGAGGTCTGTACCTGTATGAGTAGGATCAGGGTTAAGAGCCTACATGCAGTTCAGAACCAGTTCAACGTTACCTTGCTGCATCTGGACCAGACAAAGAGTTCCAAACCAGTTTGATGCAGGAAGAGACTCTTGTTACCAGTAGGGTCAAGGCAAGGAGCCTTTTTAAACCTGGGATATGAGCCTAGCTATGGTGTACTGGCTAGGGAAAGAGGCTTGTTGCACAGGTTTGGATCAATTGGATCCAAGTTAAGAAGTTTGTTGCAGAGAACTGGACCATTTGGATCAATGCTAAGAGGGTTGTTGCACAGTGTTGGACCACTTTGATCCAGATTAAGAGCAAAGCTGGGTTCTGACCACGTTGAGCCTTGGCTAAGAGTTTAGTTGTGGTGTTCTGTTGAGTCTAACAGGCTTGTCGGATCCATGCTAAGAAGCTTGTTGTTCAGTTTTTGGATCAGTCGGATCCAGGAGGCCCAATGTTGTGGTTCTGGCCTTGTTGAATCTCGGCCGTGGCATTATGCATGGATAAAGGACCAGTTGTGGGGCAGAGTAAAGCCTCGCTATAGAGATTCTAGATGAACTGTAGCCAGGCTAACAGACTGGTTGGAGTTTTGGACCAGTCAAATCCAGGGTAAGAGCCTGGCTGGAGAGTCCTGAACCATTTAGACGTGGGCTTAACCTCAGTAGACCTGGGATAGATGGTTTCCTGCAGAGCTGATAATACAGGTGGGACTCTCTGGGGCTTTGGATTGAAGAATAGTCTGACTTTTTCAGCTTTTCTCTGCACAAAACAACACAGCTGAATCACTGATGTTGTGACGGGCCGGAAGAGCCTCCCAAATATTATTCTAAGGTATCAATCACTGATGGTGCTGCTGAAAGGCAAGAAGCTCAGACATCTGAGAGTCAGCTCTTAGTGCGTTAGGGTAAGGGATGAGACAGAAAGACACATTTGTGAAGAGAGACATTCCTGTTCGGCTCTGTGACTCTGATCGTTTCTCTCATTCTTGTTTTCCTGACAGCTCTGCTGCAATCTCATTATTCACGTTGTGTCCTTGTGATGTTTAAATTGTTATATAAAGCTGGCTGGAAAAACCAATCTGTCACAAGCATGAAACTTTTGGTTCACATTAACAGAACTACACAGTGCAGTGCGTGTGTGTGTTTTCTATGTGAGTTCATAGAAACAAACCATAATCGGAGTTTAAGTCCCAGTCAGCAAGTCCGGCGGCTCGAGGGCACTCTGTCAGATTTTGAATGTTTCCAACTCTCACGCTCCCTCATGACCATCGAGCTCCTTCCCCTCGACTCCGTGCCCTTTGAAATCCCTTAGATCCCGCCACCTTTGAAACACGGGCCGATGTTGACTCTGGACTCTTATCACGGGCACCGTTGCAATCTTTCTTTTTTTCCTTCTTTTCCACCGGTGTTTTCTTTTCCTTGGTTGTTTTGGAGATCCTCGTTTCATTTTTTAAACGAGGAATTGGAAGCTTGTTGCTACTTCCCTCCACCTCCCCCCTGTGATAGTGGAATGACCCGAGGGAAGAGGGGCTCTGTGTGTGCATGAACAAAGCAACAGGGCTGCTGCGTGCTGATTGGACAGGATGACCCGGGCTTTGTTGATATTTTGCAAAACAAACAACAGGCTCTATGTGCACGTAGAGGACGTAGAGGACATAGAGGCACGTAGAGGCACGTAGAGGACGTAGAGGCACGTAGAGGCACGTAGAGGCACGTAGAGGCACGTAGAGGCGCCCTTTTTTTTCTAAAACGGGATGCTTTATGTTGTTCTATCGGAGCATAGTGTCGGCTTCAGTGAATATGATCAAAGAAATGTTGTCGACTAGGGCTTTAAATATGAGAGGCAGACATGGAGAATCCCATTATAACTATTACACTGAATAGTACATGTACTGAGCACATATCCCACACAACATGTACACAACATGAATAAATTATAAGAAATCTTAAATAAAGTATCAACAAAGTGCATTGGGTTGAATAGAATCTATATTATTTACGGCATGAGGCTGCTTTTATTCGTACCAAAAGACCAAAACAAACAATCCACATGTTTCTGTGGCTCTTCGCCCAGAACTCATTGGTCCCTGTTGAATCATAAATCTTAAAAAAAAAAAAATCACAAATACATAATTTAGTTTGAGTGTAGTTAAAGTACATTTTTTTGGCTCATTACATTCCTTAAAAGCAGCAACAAAAAGAGCAATGCAGTACATTTGTTGGAACTATTTTTAGCACCGGATTAATCCATTGTTTGGTGCACTAGTGAGTATATGTATGTGGGATTGAGTCAAAAAATGGTGATGAGGGAAGAACAGTGAGGCTCATTGATGTGTTTTAATTCCACACATAATACCTGTGAGGAGATGCTCTGCTGGGGTTTGATTTTTTTTTCATTACATTCATTGACAAACAGAAAAACATAGAATATAGTGTTGTAATTGACACATTTTCTCTGTGTATGGTCCTTTAATTCTCCATTTGCACTAAATTGATTTTTTATCTCCACTAGGTGCAAGCCTGCAGGAGACGAGGTGCTTGGTCATGTGTGTATCCATTTGTCCGTCTGTCCATAGCTAATCTCAAATACTACCG
>CM056841.1:3797556-3950056 GCA_029853015.1 Chelidonichthys spinosus
CAAAACATTCCAACTCATTTTCATTCAGTGAAAACACACTGCGAAAGGATTCAAGTTGTAAGACTAAAACACAGACAAAAAAACCATGGTAGCGCCCTGTCAATCACAAAGTAGCCCACCCCTAAAGCATCCTCTGCTTTCTGGTCTGTTGGACTCTAAATGGACCATAATGGACTAAATCAACATCATGCTGGATTGAAGAAGACTTGAAACTAGAGAATGAGACATAAACTCATGTTTACAGTGTTTACTGAGATAATACATCAAGAGAGAAGTAGAAGGTTTTAGGAAAAGGGTCATGGTTAGTCTTAAAACAAACATGTACAGGAAGGTTTAGGTTCACTTTGGGTCACAAAAATCTCGATCATCGAAATGTCTGTGTTTTTGGATCGATCAAAAGAAGAACACCAGAGGTTGCTGCCTGGATAATAACACACAAACAAATGAGACTGAATCTTCATTTATAGATATGGCTTTGGTTCTTTTTGGATATGCAGCTGTGTGGATATGTTATGGTGCAAGTGAGGAGAATCTAGTACGTCTATTGGGGATTCTCACAATTGCAATGATAGGAATATGGTTGTGTGTGCTCTTGTGATGAAAACCCCCGACTCTGCTTCCAGAATAAACTGTGCTATTTCCTCCTGCATATGGTTGAATTACGAGGAGACACACAGAGAGAGAGAGAGAGAGAGAGAGAGAGAGAGAGAGAGAGATTTGATTTTAACAACACACTTTATTTACTTAAATATGGTTTTTACATTTCAGCGGTTCAGAAAAAGTGCTAAAATGCTTTAAAATCCCAGTATGTTTTTAAAAATATATATATATATAACTCATCCTTTAAAAACTTGTGCAAACACCAACTCTTCATCAACCACTGAGCAGACAATGTCATTAAAACACCAGCGCTGTTTAAAAGAGTCCAAATCTCTAATGTGTATTTATGTATATATTTGAGTATATTTATCAGCCACACTGCCTTTGCCTCTTGCCCTTCTCTGTTCTCCACTCTGTTTTTTCTGCTAATATATATAGCCATCTTTGCCTCACCTGAGAGGAAATTAAGGAGCTGCCATTTTTCTTTTTTTCCTTTTTTGTAGGCAGCTCCCATGATAAAAACCTTCTCAGTAAAAGCCACATCAAAAAAATTAAAAACCAATGTTAAAAGAGAGAAGAAGCTTGTGAGTCTCTTGCACTCTGTAAAAACATGATAAATAGTCTCTCGAAGGCAACAAAATGGACAGGTGTTAATAACAGAAGGATTAAGAACAGAGATAAAAGCATTGGAGGCTACGGCACCATGAAGAATTCTCCACTGAAGGTCGGCAGTCCGTTTTTTTAGGGGAGGTTGGTATAAAATCCTCCACTGTGGGCCGGGTCCATTTGCTCCCAGTCTGTTGGACCACACAGTGGGGGGACAGTGGCACAGTCTGGCCTTGTGAATGGTTTTCACACAATTAAAATACCAAGTCTTTTTGTCAGCCTTGTGTATCGTCAGCTTCTCGGGGTATGCTGAAGCTAGCAGGGGGCCGGCGAGTTCCCCCAGGCCTGGGCTCAGGGAGACGTCAGGGAAGGGGTCTGCTGGGTCTGGTCTGGCCTTTCTTTTTCCATAGTCCATGAGGAGGCTCCTATCTCCCCCAGTGAGCTTCTGGCGCCACAGCTCCAGGAGCCTACCCGCCACCCGGACAGAGTGCAGGCCCAGGAGAGAGGCATCGGGCACCAAGGCCCGGGCATCACTCAGCGCCGGCCCCACTGCATCCACCAGCTGCTGCAGGCACAGGGTCTTGGCTTTAATGAGCGCCACCGTCAGGCCGGGGGTGACGCTGCTGCTGATGTCCAGCTTGGCCCTGTGAATCAATGGCTCTCTCAACAACCAGTACAGAGAGTCAGACTTTGGGCACCTTTTACAGTTAAAAAGGCCCCAAGACTTAAAAACACTCTGGTAAAACGGAGGTAGCCCAGTTAATTTTAAAAATTTAAAATCAATTAAAAACAAAGCAGCATCCAGCCCCAGGTAATCTGCATGTCTGAGAATACAGCTGGCCACATCTCTCCACACTAGGTCAGCCGGGCCTGTGAGATATTTCTGTAAAAACTGTAGTCTAAAAGTGGCTGTCCGGCTGGCCAGGTGGACGAGGCCCTGTCCCCCCTCCTCTCTGGTTAAAAACAGCACCCCTTGTGGCACCCAGTGCAGACCATCCCAAAAAAAATCTACCATTTTCCTCTGTAACTGGGCTAGCAGGTTTGAAGGGGGGTCCACACAGGTTAAACGGTGCCACAGTTGGGATGCTACAAGATTGTTTAAAACCAATACCCTACCTTTAAAAGACATTTGAGGGAGCAGCCATTTCCACCTGGAAAGTCTCCCCTCAATTTTCTCTGTGACGCCCTCCCAGTTCTTCTTGACTATGTGCTCTTTCCCAAGGAACACCCCCAGGTATTTAAAACCATCTTTCTGGTTTTAGTCAGGCTCTGGGGAAGAACTGGGAGAGCGCCACGCCACTCACCGACAGCGAGGGCTTCGCTTTTTTCCCAATTCACCCTCGCTGCCGATGCTACGCTAAAACTTTTTACAATATTGGTTAAAATGTCTACATCCCTCTGGTTTTTAATAAAAACAACAATGTCATCAGCATAAGCACTTAAAACAATGTTACTATTAAAACCCGGTAAAACCAAGCCCTGTAAATTGTTTCGTAATTTGTTAAGGAGGGGTTCCAGGGAGAGTGTGTAGAGCATGCCGGACAGAGCACAGCCCTGCCTGACACCCCTACACACCCTGAAAGGAGCACACAGACCGCCGTTAAATTTCAGCACACTCTCAACATCACTGTACAACACCTTGATCTTGGCTATGAAACCAGCGCTGAACCCAAATTTTTCCATAACTTTCCAGAGGAAGTTGTGTTCAACGCGGTCAAATGCCTTTTCCTGGTCTAGAGAAATCAGACCAGTGCTACAACCCAGTGAATTGGAGATGTCCAAAACATCCCGAATGAGGTGGACATTGTCCACCATGGACCTGCCGGGCACACAGTAGGTCTGGTCCCGGTGGACGAGATGCTCCATAGCTACCCCCAGCCTGGAGGCAAAGAGCTTGGACAGAAGCTTGTAATCCACACACAGTAGAGACACAGGGCGCCAGTTTTTAATGTCCTGCAGGTTTCCTTTTTTGGGGAGCAGCGTGATCACAGCTCTCCTGCAGGATTTGGGCATTGAACCAGAGGCCAGACTTTCATTAAAAACATCTAAAAGATCTTTGGCAAAGATGTCCCAGAAAGCCTTATAGAATTCTACGCTCAGGCCATCTATGCCGGGAGCCCGATGCATCAAACGGATCCTGGTTTACTGGTATGAAGCCCCTCACCAGTCACTGACGCACTGACGCTCACTCAAGTGACTTTTAACTGATTTTTAGTATTTCCTAACCCATGATCGCAGCAGATTTGAGCTGTTTTTAAACTTTTAATACTCACAGCTGCAGCCCCGTGAGTTTTAAGGTGATCAGTGGCTATTTTTACTACTTTTTACACTGTTTGGCCTATTCCCAGTCGAAACCCGGCAATACAATTAGCCTCAGCTAGCTCTGCCACGCTAAGCTACATGGCTACCTCCGTGTCCCCGGAGCCAGACTGGCGACTAAAGACAGCACAGAAGAAGATTTCTGACCTGTTAGACGATGTCCGTCGGCTCTCTGCGGAACTTAAAACCAAAGAGGCCCTGCTGAACCAGTGTCTGGATGTCGCTCACCAACAGAGCCTTCAGCTCTCCTCTCTCTCAGCGGCTCTTCAGGACACGTTGCCCTGTGATCCCTCCAGCCTGCGGCCGTCCTCCTGCTCTACCCCCCGCTCTCAGCGTCCATGGGTCGAGGTGGTTTCTCGTGGCCACAGGAGGACCTCACCCGTAGCTGTCTCACCCCCACTTCCACTCTCCAATCGCTTCGGCGCTCTGTCGCAGCTTGCTGGGGACCAGGGAGTTGGTCGGGGCTCGGGCTCTGGTTCGAGTGCCGCTCCACTGGCCGCCGCGTCCCTATCCCAGACCGGTGTGGTGTCTGCTGCTCACCTTGCTCCTCCACCACCACCTGGCGGGACCCAGAGCTGCTCTACTGGACCGACATCTCCCCCACCTCCCCCCGGTGGCGCACAGAGCTACCCCTCCGGCCCGACGTCTTCTCCAGCTCAACCCGGCAACGCACAGAGCTGCTCCACTGGACTGACGTCTTCTCCAGCTATACCTGGTGGTGCACAGAGCTGCTCCACTGGCCTGACGTCTCCTCCACCACCCCCCGGTGGTATCCAGGGAAGCACCTCTGGAGCCCAGTGCCAGCAGTCATCCCAGACCGCGACTTCTGCCTCACGGCGGAGGCTGCTGAAGGAGGCAGTACGGAGGCGCTCTGGGTATTTCCACAGCGGCCGGCCTCGGGATCACTTTCCCGGTGCAAATGCTCCTGGCTCTCCCGGGGTCTCGCCGCTCCTCTTCCCGCCCCCGACTGTGATCATCGGAGACTCCTACACCCGAGGCGTCCGCTTCGAAAACTCCTCCACTCACTGCTTCCCTGGCGCTACTGTCCCGGTACTCCTGGACATACTCCCCGGTCTGCTTCACTCGATCCCACCTTCCTCCTTGCCTGCCCGGTTAGTGATCCATGTAGGATCAAACGACATGGCCTACCAGCAGTCAGAACTCACAAAAGAGTTTTTTAACAGCCTTTTTAGTCTTTTAAATTCCAGTGGGAAGTCTGTTTTTATCAGCGGCCCCCTCCCGGCTCGATCCCATGGTCCTGAGCGTTTTAGCAGAACCCTTGCTCTCAACACCTGGCTCCAGTCTGCATGTCGAGCCCACAACCTCGGTTTTATTGACAATTTTAACTTGTTTTGGAAGCGCCCGACTCTTTTTATGCGTGATGGTGTCCACCCTAACTCCTTTGGCTGTTGGCGGCTAACATTCACCATGCTATCCTTACATCTCCACGTGAATGACTGTTTACATGCCACACCCCCTCCTCACCACCTGCTGCTTCTTCTATGGTCTCATCCCACCCCATTCCCTGCCGTAATACCTCCCCCTACTGGCACCAGCGGCCTACTCCACGTCATCTGCAATCCCGTATTCGAGTTATAATAACTAATAGGCCCTCTCACATTCACCGTACCCCTTCATTTAATGCGTCAAATGGCGCCAGCCCAAATAGAAGGTGCTTGCTGTCAGTCCCAAAACTACCAGCTGTCAAATCAGCTGATTTGTCACTGCCGTTGCGGGTCGCATTGTTAAACGCTCGTTCAATTTCCAATAAATCCCAAACCCTGAACGAATTGTTTATGAACAAGAACATGGACATCTTGTTCCTGGTTGAGACTTGGCAGCGGGAAAATGAGTTTTTTCACTTAAAGGAGCTCTGTCCTCCAGGCTGCTCGTCTATTGGGACTCCCCGCATGGAGCGGAGGCCTGGCTGTTGTGTACCAGGACAGCCACCAGTGCCGACTGATAAATTCTGAGCCTTTCTCCTCTTTTGAGTCTCAGTCAATAAAAGTTGGGTCTTCTAGCCCCTTTCATTGCGTTTTAATTTATCGCCCCCCCGGCCCTGTGGGAGCCTTCCTCACTGATTTTACAGAATTTTTATCCTCCATTATTAAGCTAGAGAGAGTTTTAATCATTGGTGATTTTAATATCCACATCGATGATGTCTCAAGTAACTCAGCTGCTGACTTTTTATCCATCACTGACTGTTTTAACCTCACCCAGCATGTCTCTGGACCCACGCACACCAAGGGTCACACATTAGACCTTGTCTTTTCATTAGGCCTAGATGTTGGAAATGTACTTGTGGAGGACTTCCAAGTCAGTGACCATAGCTGTGTGCTTTTTAATGTCAATGTTCCTGTAATCCCTCCCCCTCTGAAAATAAAATCTCAAAGGCGGATTTTAAACCAGGATGCTGCAGACAGTTTCTCCTCTATGTTTGAGCCACAAGTACTGATGGGAATTGATCACCCAGATGTCTTCATCCAGTCTTTTAATAGTCATTGTGCGTCCATCTTAGATAAAGTCTCTGTGGTGAAAACAAGCTGTGCACTTGCAAATGTAGCTCACCCCTGGATAAATGACTCTGTCCGCTCTCTTAGGAGAAACTGTCGCAAAGTGGAACGACTGTGGAAGTCAACCAAACTGGAGGTTCATAGACTCCACCTAAGGGAGCTCAGAGCCTCTCTAAATGAAATGTTGAGGAAAGCCAGGTCACAGTATTTCGCTCAAATCATATCCTCAAATAAGAAAAACCCTAAGGTCTTATTTGAGACTATCAGCTCCCTTGTCTCACCCTCTGTCCCGCAAATTCCTGTGTATTCAAATTCTGACAGCAATGATTTTCTTAAATACTTTTTGGTCAAAATCAGTGACATTAGAGACAATATCCCACCACTGTCTTCAACTGACTCTGTTGCACTATCTAATTCTACTGGTCAATTGTCCTGCACCTGGTCCTCTTTCGGTCAGGTGACGCTCCGGGACATCACTATGCTGTTGCAAAAAATGAAACCCTCCTCGTCTCCATCTGATGTTATCCCCACTAAGCTGCTTAAGACTGTTCTCAACTCGATTGGTCCTTGTGTTGTGAACCTGATTAATCTTTCACTTTCAACTGGTGTGGTTCCTAGGTACTTCAAACATGCTGTCGTTGAACCTGTTCTTAAAAAACCATCCCTGGATTCATCACTACCCAAAAACTACAGGCCAATCTCTAAGCTTCCTTTTTTGTCCAAGCTTTTGGAGAAAATAGTGGCAGAGGAACTAACAGTGTTCTTAGAGACAAACAATGTCCTGGATAAATTCCAGTCAGGTTTTCGTAGAAATCACTCTACCGAAACTGCCTTGACACGAGTTTCTAGTGATATTATGATGGCAGCCGACTCTGGCAAAGACTCAGTCCTCGTTCTACTAGACCTCTCCTCAGCCTTTGATACTGTTGACTACGAAATTATGGCAAACAGACTCAAAGACCTAGGGTTCTCCGGTCTCGTCTTAAAATGGTTTGAATCTTATCTCTCTGAAAGAAGTTTTAATGTATGTGCAAACCAGATCTTCTCAGAAACAGCCTCCCTGCCCTGTGGGGTTCCACAAGGCTCGGTGCTGGGGCCAATTCTATTCCTTTTATACATTCTTCCCCTGGGTCAGATAATTAGCCAGTTCCAACATGTTTCCTATCACCTATTTGCTGATGACATCCAATTGTATTGTTCTTTTAATGAGTCTGAGTTTTTTAAACTGTCTTCACTAACCAGCTGTTTGTCCACCATCAAACAATGGTTAAATTCAAATTACTTGCAATTCAATTCAGAAAAGACAGAGACCCTGATTATTGCACCCGAAAATCGCATCCCCTTTATCAAATCTCACTTGGGTATAGTAGGCTCCTCCGTCCAGACGAGTCTCCGGAACCTCGGGGTCATCTTTGACTCAGCCATGTCTCTTGAGCACCACACCAGCAAGCTGATTAGAAACTGCTTCTTTCAACTGAGGAACATCTCTAAGATAAGATCCATGGTGTCCAAAGCAGAACTTGAGATGATCATCCATGCCTTTATCTCCTCACGTCTAGATTACTGCAACAGCCTTTTCACATGTCTTAAACAAAAAGCACTTCATGGCCTCCAGGCTGTTCAGAACTCCGCGGCTAGACTTTTAACCCACACAAGAAAAAGTGCGCACATCACGCCGATTTTAGCAGAACTCCATTGGCTCCCAATTCATTTTAGAATTCATTTTAAAATCTTAGTTCTTACTTTCAGGGCTTTACATGGTCAAGCCCCTTCCTACATTTTAGAGCTGCTAAAATCTTATACCCCCTCACGCTCCCTCAGATCCTCTGGGAAATGCCTGCTTACCATCCCCCTCACTCATTTTAAAACCAGAGGGGACAGAGCCTTCCAAGCTGTTGCCCCCAGACTTTGGAACGCCCTACCACTGTCCATACGCACTTCAAACTCTATCGAGTCTTTTAAAAAGGATCTGAAATCCCTGCTGTTTCGACTGGCTTTTACGTAGGGTTGGGTTTTTCTGTGTTTTGTTGTTTCTTTGTTTTATATTGCCATGCTATTTTGTTTCTATGCTCCTTTGTATTTTAATTGTCTATTCTTGTTTTACTATTTGACTCTGTTGTGAAGCACTTAGTGAACCCCTTCTATGAAAAGTGCTATACAAATAAAATTTGCTTGCTTGCTTGCTTGCCCCTGCATGCCCTGCAGAGCGGCTACCAGCTCCTGCATTTCTAATGGCCTGTTTAGCTGTGCATTGATCTCCTCAGAGACCTGAGGCAGTCCGTTGAAGAACCCCTCCACCTGAGCTTCCTGCTCCTCATACTCACTGCTGTAAAGCGATGAATAAAAATGCACAGCTCGCTTCCGTATCTGGCTTGGTTCTGTAATTGTTTGCCCTGTGTCTGCTAACAGTGAGTGGATTACCCGCCTCTGCCCGCTCCTCTTCTCCAGGCCGAAAAAATAGCTAGTGGGAGCATCCATCACCGCACTGGCTTGAAACCGGGACCTGACCAGTGCACCCTGTACTTTGACATCCAACAGGTCTGCTAACGCTAGCTTTTTGATTTTGAGGATTTCAATATATCCTCGATCTGCTGTGGACTCACTCAATCTTTCTAGTTCCACTATATCAGTCTCCAGGTCTTTCATAGATCTGGTGATGTCTCTGGTGACATTGAGGGTGTGCTGTTGACATAAAAGTTTAATCTCAGTCTTACCATGGTCCCACCACTGCCTAATACTGCTAAAATCACCCTTCCTCTGTCTAAAAACATCCCAGAAATAAATAAGAACCTCTCTAAAATGTTTATCAGATGCTAAGACTGAATTAAAATGCCAATAAGCGCTTTTAGGTATAATATTCTGAATAAAAACATAACACAAAACTAAAGAATGATCTCTAAAACCAGAAGGAACAATACTGCACATTTTAAAAATATTAAAATGATGCTTAAAACAATAGATACGATCTAATCGAGCTGAGGAGATCCTACTCTCTCTGAGGTGGGACCAGGTGTACTGACGGCAGTCTGCGTGCGTCCTCCTCCACACGTCCACCAGGCCATGAGAATAGACCAGCTGCCTCAGAACATGTTGGGAAACTGGATGCGGCTCTGCATGGTTGCGATCTAGCGCAGCGTTTTCAGTACAGTTAAAATCCCCCCCCAAGAATAAAAAATCCTCCGAGGCACAGCCATTTAAAACATCATTAGTTTTTTGTAAAAACAGCTTCCTCTCTGTACCGGTTGTTGGAGCATACACATTGATAAAAACAGCAGTAAAAAGGCCGAACCGTGCTCTCATTAAAAGCAACCTCCCCTCGATAAAATGCTCGACCTCCAGTGAGACCGGAGTAAAAGATTTGGAGAGGAGGAAGCCAACTCCTCCACTCAGGGAAGTGTTGTGACTTAAAATGACTTCCCCCTCCCACTCTCTCCTCCAGTCTGCCTCATTGGTGCTGTCACTATGTGTCTCTTGTACATAAAATACATCAATATGTTTCATTTTGGCCATTTCATAAATACTTGCTCTTTTTCTTTGTTCTCTGGCTCCATTTACATTTAGACAATAAATTACTTAAAACACACATTGGAGTTCTTCCCATCATCATCCTTGTTCATTTGTCGTTTAACTTTAGGTAAAAGTTTCCTTAATCTAAAAACCTCTTGATCAGTAAAACCAGACCCATCTTTTTTGCTCATGTGGAGTCTGGCCGAGGTATAAAACAAACTTAAAACTGGGAAATGTTCTTCCATTTTAACCCCTTTAGCATTTTTGGTTTTGGTTAAAAACGACTGTATTAATTCTACAGAGTAAAGTTTTTTTGTTGACTGTTGCTTACTTTAGAACCAGATATGTCACTGCTGTCAGAGACACACTCATCACTTTCACTTTCCTCTGTCTGCCCCCTTACAGTCTGTCTGTCCTCCACCTTACTGCTCTTTGCTTCCTGCTTTGTTCTAGTTTTTCCCCTTCGCTTGGAAGCAGTTTTCACCTTCACTGCCTCCTCTTCCTCCTCCTCCAGCTCAGCCTCCTCCACCTGTTCCCCCCATGTGGGCTTACTGCCCCCCACACCTGTCTCCTCTGCCTGTATTTCCTCCTCCTCTGATAACCCTCCCTGCGTTTCACTAACGCCACCATTATTTACATACACTTCACTCACACTTTTTTCAGCTGTTTCCTCCCCCGCTCCACTTTCTACCACACCATCACCCAAAACCTCTCCCTCACCTATCTGATCATCTTCACTCACACCGTGCACATCATCCATACTCACCCCCCCGTGCTCCCGGTCGGACACAGCAGCAGCGAGAGGCGGTGCGCTCCGCGGTGCTGCTATCGGCCGCTCGGATACCGCAGCCCGGGCTGCAGCAGATGAAATCTCCGCCGCAGCCGAGAAGGCTCCGCCACAGCGCCGAGCGTCACCCCCCGGCCAGGCGGAGTCGGATCCCCTTGTCTCGGACAGGCTTTTACGGTGTGTCCCTCTTCGTTACAACGAAAGCATTTCATAGCCGACGAGGTGGCGAATATCACGTAATCGTAATCATCTACTTTAACATGGAATCGGAGGTTGAGCTCCGTGTCCCGATTGTTAAGTATCATAAACAGCTGTCTACGATGAGACACTACGTGTTTCAGCAGCTGAGATCTACATCCAGACATTATCTTTTTAATGGGCGACACCACCTTCCCATGTCTGGAGAGTTCTCTGCTAAGAAATTCGTCGGTTATGAATGGAGGGACATTTGATAGTATAACCCTGGTGGATGGCTGTGTCAGTGGCACCACCTGCACAAACATTTGATTCACCGTAATGCCTGTCTCGACGACGCGGTTCACCTTCTCCACCTGATCCAGGAAGATGACCACGGCACTGTTCATCCGAGCGGCCGACCTCACACTGCCGTGCCCCACCTGCTCTCCCACCGCAAGCCCAATATCTTCCACACTGCACGGAAAGCCGGCATTAACTTTAATGCCGTGCTTCCGCGTGAGGTGGTCGAAAGTGACTCCATTTACCATGGCGTCTGAAAGACGCCGACCGGCGAGACACCGGCAGGAGGAAAAAAGAAACGCACTAACACACACACTAACAATAAACTTAAAGTGAAAATATACCCAATAAACCACATCAAATTAAATCAAATACTACGGAACAAACGCTCAGCGTCTCACTCCACACTACGACTCACTCCCAGCATGCAGCAGAGAGAGAGAGAGACAGATGATGAGATTAAATCTGTTTTTCCTAAATCTTATTCCTTTAATTAACAGTCAGCTGATGGAAATTAACTATCTCTCTATCTATTATGGTGTGTGTGTGTGTGTGTGTTGGTGCTTTTCAGTGCAGAAACACACATCTGGACACACAGACAGACACACAAATGTGCTTATGCCCCTCACACAACACTAGCAAATCCACCTGTCACCTTTTATACAACCTGCACACCTGGGCTTCTGGGCTCACCAGCTAGAACGGACCTGAACGTGTCACCTTGGAAATCATCTGTCATGTGCGTCACCTGTCTGGATCACTCAACCGCACATCCTGTTTATGACCAGCACAAATCCCCTAAACACACCTGCTCACCTCACCTAGAAATAACTTGCAAACATCGAACGTCAATGATAATATCTCATCATGAGGTCTCTGGTGATTCCCACTCCTTAAATAGACACAATGGGCCCTAATTTCGTGGCGCAGCGCAGGGCGGCGCAGGGTGGCGCAGCCGGCGCAGTGCAAGTTTCGACCCGCACAGCCTTGCACACGGTCAGTTTGGCAGTTTGGTGGATCGCCTGCGCCAAGATGGGTGTGGCGGCGCAGCAGGGGGAGGCGTCACAGATTCAGCTTGGCGTAGCGGAAGTTTCGTGGCAAAAAGCCTCGCCGAGACTGCGCTGAAAGCTCGCCAGCTCCGACCTGGTCTACTTTCAGCGCAAATAAAGTCCATTCATTCAAGGCGAATCACAGCTGGCGGATCGGAAGTTTGGCGGACCGGCGCGCAGTGCGCACACGTCACCGAGACCTCACAGGCAGGTTTCCACAGTTCCAGGCACATTTAAATGCAATAAATAATCACAACTAACACTATTTAATGCAACTAATTGAATCAACACGTGAATTTATATCTAAATAGATTGTCCCGTCACATCTGACGTCAGATCAAAGGCGGATGGCACGCGTAACGGAAACTCAGCCTCTCGGACCAAAACATCTCCCTCTCTCTCTCCTGTTTTTTACAATATCGGCATTGTTATTATTATGATACGCGCACACAGCGCGTGATGCGCGTGGTGGGAGTGGTGGCGCTGCTTCTGTCATCGGGTTGTCAAGTGACGGATCTTGCACTGAACCTCCCCTAACGCATTAAAGGAGAGGAGAGGAGCTCATTTGATTGGTGAAGATCTGAATCGGCTGTATTAATCCCAGTCCACGCCTCGTCTCCTCCTCGTCTCCCACTCACGCCTTCTTCTCCTCCCTCTTTCCCACTTGCGCCGGTGGGCGAGACGGGAGGCGGAAACTTGCAAAGTCCAGGCGGACACACCCCGTCGGTGTGGCGCAGGTGCGCTGAGAGCTGAGTGCGCCTGGTCTACGAAACTAGGGCCCAGTCTGTATCTTTTTGACTTCTTTTTGTTAATTTCATCTCCAGCAGACTAGAAACAGGAAGTGCATCGCTCCTTCCGGCAGGTTAAAAGCAACAACACATTTAATCTTTCCAACCAGAAACATACATGTTTATTGCATATCGAGCAGGAATGAATGATCAATTCCAGGTGTTACTTGTGATGCATGTCAACGTGTTTGTTAACGTGGTGTTTCCTTCAGCTGGCGGAGAGAAACTGCTCCATCTGTTCACCTGAGAATAACAGCCGCAGCATCACCACCACCCAGGGGCGGGCTGGGGTTGAAATTCAGCCCGGGAGCTTGGTTTGGAGAGGCCTTTTATCCGATCGCACGAAGGGCACAAGTAGAACCGTAATTTAATTTAAACACAAATACTTTATTTTCAACCAACAAAACTACTGTGTGTGTGTGTGTGAAAAAATACCTGTTCAATATACTGTACAAACTGCTGCTCCTCCTTTCTCTCTCTCTCTCCCTCCCTCCCTCTTCTCCTCCTCTTCTTTCTCCTCTCCCTGTTTAATCCTCCTTTTTCTACTCCTCTTCCTCCTCTTCTTTCTCCTACTCCTCTTCTTTCTCCTCCTCCTCCTCTTCGTCCTCTTCCTCCTTCTCCTCCTCCTCCTTCTCCTCCTCCTCCTTCTCCTGTCCCTCCTCATCTGTCCCTCTCTCCTCCTCACTCTCATGACTGGCATTATCTGTGTCTAACATTAACAGCATCAATGATAACATTTATAGTACTTTTGCAAATAATTCAGTGTTAGAACACAAACAAAATCTAAAATTCAATTTAAGAAAAGTGCCGCACACGCACACACACACACACACACACACACACACACACACACACTAATGCAGAAACATAACAGGAAATATAGCCGTATTATATTATATATATATTTATAATTTTAAATTATATCTTTAAAACAGAATGTTATTTATTTATTTATTTATTATTGCAATGAATTTTAGTGTTTTATGGTCAGTTGGTAGCCTATGGATTTTATTTTTAATTGACAAAGCAAATTAATGATTTATTTATTGTGTAACTTTACTGATAGCTCTGTCTGTGTACTGAAACACAAACACTATATTGTCTGGGTCTGGGATGATGGCGCGGTGTAGACGGTGCTTGTTAACCTGCTGTGGCCGTGCTGCTCGAACCCGTGTCGTCATCACCGGCCTGGCCGACCTTGGTCCCACCACGACGGAACATATCAGTTAATTTCGCGCATTTTGCTGCGTCTTCTATCAACTTTCTTTTCTTTTTCATCCTCACTTTCTCTGCTCCACCCATCTGGCTTTCTCTGGCTTCTTTCTTTTCATCATCGCGATCCTGCCCCTCTTTCTTCCTTCCTTTTCTGTTTTTTTTTAACAGGATAACCAGCCGTTCTTCTGACTGAGCGGCTGAGCCAATCACATGTCAATAGGAACAAGGATCAGCTCAAATTGAGAGGGGGGGCCGCTCGTATCCCCCCTTTAAATGCAAGATATTAGAGTGACCCAGTCTGGCGTTCCAATCTGCCACCTACAAGGGCTGTAAGGGCAGGCTGCCTGTTTAATCGCGGGCCGCGGCCCCGTTTTACATTAAAAAAAAAAAAAATCTGACCACCGGTCGGTTCGGCCCAGAACAGACCGGCCGTTCGGGAATCCTCCCGAACCTCCCTGTGGCCACCCCGCCCCTGCCACCACCACAGGGAATGGACTCGCCAACAGCAGCATATTAGTTAACCAACAAAACACTGCATATTTTATCAGCAGTCTGATGTTACAATCATCATGTAGGTATATGTAATGATTCACGGCTAGGAGGCGACACAGCAGCCTGTACTGATGTCGAGATGAAATACAGGAAATCCAACAAGAAAAGAAAATCCCTTAAATTCTGTCAAATATAGAACAGAAAGGAATATAAAACTGGAACAACAATCATATAATTATTTTCAAAATCACTCAAATCATCCTGTTGTGTCTGATGGATGTCGATATAAAAACATGACAGCAGCAGAGGAGGATAATCTGACAGATGCCTAAAATATATTCTTTAAACACACACACACACACACACACACACACTTGTATCCCTATGTATTTGAGGGTATTGACTTACAATCCCTCAAAGGGGAACTTCAGTGTTTTTGTGACTAACTAAGAGCATTTTTGAAATTGGTCCAATGTAATGTTACGCCAACTAAAAGTGCTTGTTTTTGCCAATAAAGGGTTTGTATCGCTATTAATAGTGGCTGACTAAATTATGGAAAGGATCATCATTGTATGAGTATGTTCTGTTGGAGGACAGAAGAAAGTGATAGATTCTGGATATGTAGGTGATTTCGGACAAGGTCTCCGAATTTGATGGCTGCCTGGATTTAATGGAGGCAGATTATTAACCTGAAATGTTCTTCTGCATTAAGTTATTGTGTAATCTCAAGGCCAGCCATCACGATGAGATGCATCACACGGGCTGCTTCAAAAACGCCGCTTGGCAAAATGCATCGGGCAGAACAGCTGATTCCGATGTTGCATGGGGTAGCGTGGTCCAGGAGGGGAAAAGCCCTCACAAAGGAGGTTTGGGGTTCACAACATACTAAAAGAAAAGCTGAAGAACAAAGGAACAAAATAAATGCATTCCAAATGGAAAAGAAACACAGTGGAGGCAGCATGAATATGAATGTGGAGCTCCAACAAACTAAAGAGCGGATGAGGAGATTCTTTTGATGGACTCGACCTTTACACCCGCTGATTACTGAAAGCATCTAACAACCCTGCCTTTCTTCTTGAGTGCTTTTGTGTGAGAGGGAAGCAAAATGGCTTCGGGATGAACTGGCGTGCAAAGCGGCAGACGGAACAGCCCTTTATTCTCACTCTCCAAACCAATCCAAACAGATGAGCAGAGAAGCACAAAAACACAAGCAAAGAAGCCAAACACACCATCATTACATTTGTATGATGTAATATTTATGACTTAATATACTGCGGAGCATCACGCTCTTAATGGGTTAGTTGGTCGGTCTGTTTTCGCTGCACACCAGCAGAAGCCTGAAAGCGACGTTCATCCAGACTCAGCGGGGAGAAATGTGAGTCACATCCCGATGGCTATTAAATCAGAAGGACACATTCTTCAGGCAGCCGAAGGCCGGCCAACATTTACACTGAACCTTTTTATTTTCATCATGGAAATGAGTCCATGCAGCACTGTGATTACTACACTGCTTCAGCTGCTTTCAATGGCCACAGGGTCAGTTCAATCAAATAACAAACAAAACTGTCATAGCTTTAGTTGATTCTGGCCATGCGGGGAGTTTTGGATTTTTCTTTTTACATGTTTCAAGCAATACTGCTATTTCTGTGATGTTATGTTAAGGTGACAGGGAGTTCAACTGGGCTGTTGAA
The DNA here is from genome assembly GCA_029853015.1 of Chelidonichthys spinosus. Lineage (NCBI taxonomy): Eukaryota > Metazoa > Chordata > Actinopteri > Perciformes > Triglidae > Chelidonichthys > Chelidonichthys spinosus. Next base: position 3,813,601 of record CM056841.1, read on the forward strand.
AAGGTTGATGGAATTTCATTCAGCCCCACAGTGCCGAGATGGTGGCTGAAATAGTTCAACTCTTTGGTCAAACATATGCGCCATCCATCCACACATTTCTGTACTCTTAGTCCTGGAATGTTTTTCATGGTTTGGGCTCCTTATATCTCGTGAAAGGAAATCCTACAGTTCAATTCCACAACATATGGCGCCCTTATTATCACAGTGGTTTTAAAAGTCTGACCTGCAGCCATTTTGGGAGGACCCTCTCCTTTTCCAAACTAAATAACAGTTTCCCCAGATATGTAAAGTGAGTGAGACACTCACTTTCAAGGTCAATCTCCTTTAAGGCCGGAGAGGAGATCTCTGATGTAGGCTGGTACATGCAGAGTTCCAAATGTACTGCGTATTTCAATTAGAAGTATCAGGGTGCCTGCAACACATTTTTCGTGATGCCACTTTGCTAAAAAAAAAAAAGAAGCTAGGTTTAGGCAAGAAAACAACTTGATTTAGGTCAAATGTCCTGGTTTAGCTTAAAATGATTACATAGTTACGTTTATGGAATAAAACGAAAATTAGTTTGGGGCAAGAAAACCTCTTTGTGTTGTGGTTTAAAGTCCCGTGTTGTTAGACACATTCACTTTCCCACCATTAGTAGTCTTTCTTAATATTTAATACTACTCACTGTAGCATGGGCTGTCTTCTGGGAAGGCTGTCAAAAAGCCTTCAGAGTGGAGTCTATTTATCTGAGCGAACTGCCTCTGAAGTACCCACATACCTTATATATAAGTTATGTACAACCTTATATATAAGGTATGTGGCTATTCCAGCCGTAAAGGGGCAGAACCCTATTGGCCTTGTGTCAGTTTGCGGTTGGCTTATTAATATTTGTTGTCCTCTGCAGTCGATGTGCAAGTGCTTCTCAAGGAATAAGACTCCAATCGACCACACAGTGAAGCTGTATTTAATACCCAAAACACATGGTAAATCCAATGGACTTGACATTTAAAACACGTCCAACTCAATGCCTCGACACAAAAATCTGTTGACCATGTAAGTACGCCTACTAGATTTTACACCATTTTTATTGAAGTTTTTTTCAGATTTTGAATAGTTTTGTTTTTTAGTTTTCAAGATATTGACCAATGGACTTTGAACGATGCGACTCAGAACACAACAAAGGCAACAACCGTCGAGTCACTAACTCGCAGAACTTGTCACAAGATTACCTGAAATATAGTTTAATTCCATTTCACTATTAGAGCAAAAGAAAATCCAATCAACACAAAATGTTTCATGAGGTTTATGATGAATGTTGTGTGTTCTACTATTCTTGAATCACTCAATAGGGAGCGCCACTAGTTCCCAACATGTGAATCGGACTGGCAATAATTGTGGTATAAATCAGTGACAGTTGGTGTCAAACCCGCTGGATACTTTAATGAAGCCGTTGGAACAAACGTTGCCAAATGCAAATAAATATTACTGGCAGGACTCTGGCGTGGAATTTCTGAAACATGTTGAGCCATGTGTGTGGTTCGGCCTCCGTCAGACTTTTAGACTGAATCAAACCAGATGGAGCGTCTTCTCTTGAAACATCAACCCGAGTCGCTGCTTCCTTCTGTCGAGCTCGAACCCACCTTATTTCTGTTTATCAGCATCAATGTTGACATGTTTTCTTCGTCTATGAATATTTGGATATGTCTTATAATATGAGTGGAACACAATGAGCCTGAGCTCTGTTGTTGTCCCAGTGTGATTTATAAAACCATCAGCAGCAGAACTGAAAGAAGCTCCATCTTTTAGATATTGTTCACGGCGTTCTGCTTTCTTCTTCTCTTTGTTCATCTTTGCTACATCTCTTATTCTCCTTCAGCAGACGTCGTCTCCATTCTTTCACTTTGGTTCCTTCGTCTCTTTGTCTCCTACGCTTACCCTCCCCTCTCTTGTCGTCGGCGTCCTTGCCACTTAAGCCCACTCGCCCGCTCACGCTCCATCTCTCCTCAGTGCTCTTTTCCGACTTAAACCTTTATATTCTCTTCTGCTTCATCGTGTTTGTCCGCTTGTCACATACTCCATGTCGTACTGTAAAAAGGGGATCATCTCCTCCTCTGTTGTTGCCCCCGAGGAGCTTTTGTAACGCACGCAAACACGCTGCAGCTCGCCGGCATCGCCGTCGAAGCTGTTTTGACTTCTGTCACGTTGGCTCTGTTTACAACCGGATCATGTGAATCCATTTTGGGAAAAGTCTTCTCTTTTTTTTTCTTAAAGCTCTTTTTTGTATTTAAAGTCATGTTGCTGAATGTGAAAGCAATTTCACAGCAGCAGGTTCAGCCTCGGTGACAGCGGTGCGTTTGAGTCCCGGCCAGATATCAAAAATGAAGCTGTCCTGCAGGTGTATGATGTCTTTTTTTATTTTTATTTTTTACATCATGAACATTATTTAAGCTCCATGGTGGTGTTTTGACATGCCTACGCATGAGGGGGAAGCAATGTAAAGACCTGTGCAGAGCGTTGCATTCAAGAGCGATCAGGCTGTCAGGAAATGAAGCAACTACAGCGAGAAACGTAGTTGCGCAGCGAGGTAAACAAGGATTGTTTACTTCCGCCGACACTGCAGAATCCCTTAAAAATAGTGATTCTAATAATAATGTCGGGGAGAGATACTCATAATATATTTGCAAAACAGTTAAGTTCACGAGTTCGTCGTTTAAAAAGGTATCAGTTCAACTATTCATTAAAGTCTGTTGACACTTTTCTAAAATATCTTAAAGTTATGAAAAGGATTTCATTTCATCTCATTAAAGCAGCGTTGTGAATTTTGGCAAATGTTTCAGTGGAAAATGTAGCGTTTCAATAAAGTCTCGTAAAGTGATAATACCTGAGTGGAAAGACACTCAGTAGAGCTGTTACTGGCACGATGCAGCCGGGTTTATAAAAGCTTCCTAGACTAGATCCCCAAATCCTTGTTACCCTAGAAAAGAGACTTATCCAGTTGTAAAGTATAATCAAGAGAATAGACTGAGCTTCACACTAATATCAATATTCTGCTATGTATAAATATTCAGCGTTTCGCATCACATTAATCAGAAAAAGTCAAGTCAAGTGTTGAGCAAAGAGCGAGTGTAATTAAACAGTAACAGATTCAATTAAAGCAAAATCAAATAACTTTATAGCAACATGATCAAAACTTAGGTACTTAGGTCCAGTGTGCAGTAATTTGTAATATTTTCATTAGTGTACAAGCACTTCAAACAAAGAATGATTGTGTTCTATTAGCTTCAAATAAGATCTCATTTGCACATATTGTTCACCATGTTAACTAAATGTATTAACAGCAACATGAACCAAACAGACAGAGACTTGCAAATCCAACATGGATTCTGGTGACCAACACCAAATGGAAAAGCAACTATATGTCATCATTTGCATAGCATCCACCTGCCACCTGCTGCGTTTGGAGTCAATCTTGCCCACCACCAACAATGTTGCTTTGTTTACATCAATTATTAAACCATTTTAATTTATCTTTGCATATCAGCCTCCTTGGCCATCACATAAACCCTTTTTATCTGAAAACACTAAGCATGTTACCAATACTACAGTAGACGCCACACTTATAGGGATCCTGACAACCTTAATGAAGGAATCTGTAGACTTTTTCTATGAAGCATTATATACAACAGAATCAAACTAGGCAGCAGCCAGCATGCCATGCTGGTTCATTTACCAGATTCCCCCATATTTGACATAAGTGCTGTTGTTGGAAAATGCTAGGATCAGAAATAGGTACGTAATAAGTGTAAGTGGATGACGTGCTGTCTGTCATCACAATATTCCAAAAATAATCAAGAACCGTCGAGCCAAAATAGAAAAACATTTCCTGAGAAATGGAAACAACATGTACTTAAACTTCCCTTACCTGGTGACAGATTTCGTGGACGACCACCATGGTAAGCTCCATCTGATAGGATGATGACGACACCTCTGCGTCCAATAGGATCTTCTGCTCCACGAAGATGCTCAGCCCCCAGTTCTCCATGGCGGCGTAGGGATGTTTTGGCACTGCCAACAAGTCTGAAGAGCACACAACAAAGCATTATGGCTTAATGTGTTCCTCCATTAATAAACTCCACAGTCAGCTTCATGCGGTGAGATTCCACCATTTAAATGAAAAGCTGACAGAATGGCTCCTGGCATCAGAAGGATCCTATTTGGGTTAAAATTAAACTCGTGAGTCATTTTAACAACCTGCCAAAGAATCCTTTTATGCCCACAACACGGATATATGGAGTCTTCAGATATAGCTCTACATAAATCCGTTTGAGAGAGAAGCAGGAAGAGAAAGAGACAAGGAAAGGCATGAGGAAGAGGAGATGAAACGGAGGAGAAAGAGAAGGATCCCTTCAAGCAAAGAGACTTTGAAGAAGGCTTTATAAAGAAGTTTACCTTCAGTATAGAAGACGTATGAGAGCGGTGACAAAGTAATTAAATGTCAAACTTAAGTAAAAGTAAAGTTAAAGTGAATGTCGTCCACTGACAATTTAAGTACAATTTGGAAAGCACATAGTACTGAGTGAACTTGTGCTGTGTTAAACACAGTCTGAAACAAATTGGTAAACTTGGTACTCTGAGCTTGAGTTACTCCTCTTCCACTGATTATTAGATTTCCTCACAAACAGACCCTAGGTCACCACAGACTGGCAGCCACAGCTCCTCCACTCTAGTCTAGAACTCCAAAGTCCCCCCCGGGTTGTGTACTTGGCCCCATCGTGTTCACACTGTACACCCAGGACTGCTACCCTGACATGAAGGAAACGGCATTTTAAAGTTTGCAGATGACACTGCCATATGTTCCTGTTTTGTGATGTTTCCATACTTTAATTTTTTTATTCATATAATGAGAAAACATTTCTCTATATATGTATCTGCAAAAATCTGTGTTCTACTCCAACCAAAAAAACAAAACAAAACAAAAACATTTAGGCTGATATTTGAGTTGTGTTGAATTATTTTGAAGTTATATTTTCCCATACAGCCACCAGAACCAAGATGGAACATATGGCAACTATAGTTTTAGTTTTTCAGATAGTTTTCTCATGATTTGGTGTGGACAAAAGCAGTGCAAAAAACTACCGGATGAATTGAGTTAATGCAGAAATTGGCCTGTATTCATGTAAAGGTTGAGTTATTTGAAGTGAAAAGGTAAATTAAGAAGAGGATGAGCAGGAAATTGGTTTCTTTTCAGTGAAGAAACGTGATTAAAATCAACAAAAGGAGAAGAAAGAGAGGAGGTGAGAAGGTGAAAATGAGCTTTCTTACTATAAAAGAAAAGGCATCGTTTATCAGGGCGAAGAAGGGGTTTTCGTCTTCAAAAAAAAAAAAAGGCGTTTGATTCCTCATTTCAATTTTAAATCAGAAACTTTGGCATTTAGGCTGCAGCAACACTCATCAGTGTTACAGGATCACATGCTCAGAAGAGTTTTAGTTTTTCAAAGCATTTTCTTTTCTTCTCAGTTTGATTAAAATGTTTCAGTTGAGTTTTATTGGTAAGGAAAGTATCATATATATATATATATATATATATAATGAAAAGAGCAGAATAATGGGAATCTAGCGGGAAAAATAAACAAAATATAAACACGGTAAGTGGTATATTTATGATGCGTAGAGGAGGAGCTATTCAAATTATTTGAGAAGTTTGCTTCATTTTGATTTTTGATCATTTTTAGATTTTTCTTTTAGCTATCTAGTTGGTCTTGATTACTTTTAATGTATTTAGTGTATTTAGTGCATAGTTACTCTTGAGTTTTGTTTATGTTTTGGGTGAAACTACAGGCACCAGCATGCACCATAAGCATTTATTTGATCTTTCAGCTGCTTGCTTGTTTTTGACAAAATAAATAATAACAAAGAAGGAACTTTGCATGCACATGGACAATTTTGCCTACATATACTATCCGTGTTGCATCAGATGCCCTTTGATTTGTATTTTGGCTGACAAATATTACAGATCGACATCTCAACGACTCGCCAGATCAGTTTCTCCACATGGACCTCTGGGCTTTCCAAGACCCGGAAAAAGGCTTTGCTTTGTTTTATGGGTCAGTATTGTCAGTATCAGAAATGCCTCCAATGCAGTCTTAAATGCTGGATCAGGTATCAGGAGTCTATGATCCAAACTGATATCACATGATCTCATTTGAAACACCATTTGTTCACAATCAGCAGGAGGAGAGTGAGTTAACGTTAGCTCTTAGCAGCCCGTGGACATCACAGTCCTACTTGTCTACACGAGGTAGCGAACAGATCACACTGATGGAGATTTCACTGAGTTACATAACAATGTCATGATGTGTTCAAACGTAATCTTATAAAAAGGCATTTTTGGCACTGAATAAATGCAGTTGTTTGAAGGTTTTCACAGCAATACAAAACAAACAAATGCCAATATTTATTAATCAAAGCAAGTATTTAAATACAATTACAATATTTTTTTTCCAGCACCATTTGAAATGTGTGTTTTATGCATTGATGAGAATAACCTAGTAAAATCATAACAAATGAAAATGTGTAAAGCTGAAACATATGAAACAAAGTGAAGAAACAAACCACACACAGCAGGAAGCTCAGCTCAGTCAGCGGTTTGATTCCCGTGTTTAGAAGCACGACTCGGCAGTAGCTGTCATTCAGCTCTGTCTGCCAGATCAACTAATCAGGTAGGAGCACATGAGACTCCTCGGACCTCCGGGTGGCCACTTTTACCCAGCATGCATCTCTGGCAGGGAGGAGGTATTGTGAGGACCCACTGTTTGAAATGTTTGGAGGTATTTTAAACTCCTGGAGGCAGTAAGTCCAACATAACGAACTGATTTCAGTTTTTCACTATTGTTAACACATGTTACTCAAAACAATCACGACTTTCTCAAAACTGCCATCAAATCTCTTAACTGTTCACAAAATGGAACTCGTGTTTTCGTTTGGTACACAGCCATATAATATATATTATAATGAAGCATGTGCTGCACAATACCAGGCATTTACAGCACTGCCATGGAACATTGAAAACACAATCATAGAAATGAAACACACCAGGACAGTACACTGTAACCCCAGGCATCATTTTGTTTGTCCTCCTCATCTTTGTCCTCCTCTACCTCCTCCTCGTCTTTCTCCTCCTTGTCCTCTTCCTCCTCCTTGTCCTCCACTTCCTCTCCCTCCCCCTAGTCCTCCTCTTCCTCTCCCTCATCTTCTTTGTCCTCCTCTTCCTCTCCCTCACCCTCCTTGTCCTCCTCCTCTCCCTCTCCCTTCTCCTTCTTGTCCCCCTCCTCTTCCTCTCCCTCCTCCTTCTTGTCCTCCTCCTCTTCCTCTCCCCCCTTCGTCTTGTCCTCCTCTTCTTCCTCCTCTACCTTGTCCTCCTTGTCGTCTTCCTCCTCCTCTTCCTCTCCCCCCTTTGTCTTGTCCTCCTCCTCGTCCTCCTTGTCCTCTTCCTCCTCCTCTTCCTCGTCCTCCTTGTCCTCTTCCTCCTCCTTATCCTCCTCTTCCTTCCCCCCCTCCTCCTCTCTCTCCTCCTCCTCTCTCTCCTCCTCCTCTCCTTCTCTGGTCCTCCTCTCTCTTCAAAGTTCTCCATTCTTCTCCAAACTAAACGGAGGTTCACCACTCTTTCATGCTGCAGTCCTGATTCCAAACGGCTACAGACCTGAATGTTGAGAGGTTTGAATGTTTGTGTTGCAGGTTGATGCTTTGAATGTTTGTGTTGCAGGTTGATGCTTTGAGGTTTGAATGTTTGTGTTGCAGGTTGATGCTTTGAGATTTGAATGTTTGTGTTGCAGGTTGATGCTTTGAGGTTTGAATGTTTGTGTTGCAGGTTGATGCTTTGAATGTTTGTGTTGCAGGTTGATGCTTTGAATGTTTGTGTTGCAGGTTGATGCTTTGAGATTTGAATGTTTGTGTTGCAGGTTGATGCTTTGAGGTTTGATTGAGAAGTGTGAGCAACAACTGAACGTTGTGTGTTTTGACAACGAGATGATGTGTAACTGACATCAGAGTGTAAAGAAGGAACGTCAGTCTCATGCAGATAAGTAGGAGGAAGGAGTGTAAAGGTTGCTTTTTTGTGTTAAGAATTGTGAAAAACTGTAAATTATAAATTCCATGCGTTATTATGTTTCGAAGGAGATTCTTTCTAATACACATACCTGCTGTTTCTAACTGCTTGGGTGGTTTTTACAGAACTGAAATAATTCTGTTTCATCATTTCCTGTGAATCCCGAGCATGTAGGAATGGCGCACCCTGCCACTCACCGTGAAAACCCAGAATAGAGACGCAGTTAATGAATGTAATGAATATCTTGAGGATTAGACGAGCCGACACAGCTGCATGTACGCGGCTAAAAGCAGATTCTGTTACCACACGAGGCATGCTGGGAAACTGGAGATTTATTTGGCTGATTGATCCAGTTAATTCCTGACAAACAAGAAGAGACAGAGACAGAGTGAGACAGGAAGACAGAGAGAGAGAGACAGAGTGAGACAGGAAGACAGACAGACAGAGAGAGAGAGAGAGAGAGAGAGAGAGAGAGAGAGAGAGAGAGAGAGAGAGAGAGAGTGTTGCCCGGAGACATAAAAACAGCTGCTGCAGACAGAAAAGTCTCTCACTAACACACACTGTGTTTCTGAGTTTTGTCCCAGTTTTAAAGCAGCTGATGAAGAAGTGAGACAACACACACACACACACACACACACACGCACGCACACACACACACACACACACACACACTGGTTCTATCTCTCACCCTGCTAGTCTGTAGTTGCCAATGGTGAAAGTACTCTGGTCTGGTACCACGTTTTCGATTCCACCACCTTAATTAATTTACATCCTAGCAATCAACAGGAGTTACGTAAATGAATATCGATTTCTGTTACTTTCAGTTGGACATAGATATTGATCCGACTCCGAGGCCACAACGTGTCCTTTATATTTCACTTCAGTGTGCAAAAACTTCAAAATTGCACGACTTAATTTGGTGTGAACATACTTCGGCAGCCTCGTTTGTACAGAATTCATCATATTTTGAGTGTCAAGGCTGAACACACTGTTCAAACATGATCCATCATCTGATCAGCGGCTCAGAGCGACAGCAGACACCATCGTTGTTGAGTCCACTTCAGTAGTTTATAGGAACAGACGGTAGGACGGAGACAATGGGCCCTAGTTTTGTAGATTAGGCGCAGTCAGTGCGCAGCCCACCTGCGCCACGCCGACGGGGTGTGTCCGCCTGGACTTTGCAAGTTTCGTGCACCGTGCAGGCTACCGCAGGCACACCTCCCGTCACTCCCACCCACGCAAGTGGGAAAGAGGGAGGAGAAGAAGGGGTGAGTGGGAGACGAGGAGGAGACGAGGCGTGGACTGGGATTAATACAGCCGATTCAGATCTTCACCAATCAAATGAGCTCCTCTCCTCACCTTTAATGCGTTAGGGGAGGTTCAGTGCAAGATCCGTCACTTGACAACCCGATGACAGAAGCAGCGCCGCCGCTCCCACCACGCGCATCACGCGCTGTGTGCTCATAATAATTATAATGCCGATATTATATCCCTATAGAAATTGTAGGCACATTTTAGGTACGTCTATCACAAAGCAGGGTCAGGGCGCACAGCAGTAGACATAGACGAGCCGGCTGGGCCATTCATCATCATCATCATCAGCGTCTTCATTATCTGCGCTCCACAGCTGCACCGGATTCCCCGTCCAACACCAGAATGGCGGGACACCGGGACCTCGAGTGCCGCTCAGACCAGCTGCAGCCCCAACTCCGGTTGCAGCTCGTGGCAAAGTTTCCACAGACACGGACAACAGGTTGCCGAGGCGCGAGACCAGGCGAGCTGCTGTATTTTTTTAAAGAGTTTTTGAGGTATAGACGCATTTTATTAGCAGTGGATAGATATGAAAAACAGGAGAGAGAGAGGGAGATGTTTTGGTCCAAGAGGTCCAAGTTTCAGCTGTGTTAATTCAGTCAGGCAGTTTCCGTTATGCGCGGAATCCGCCTTTGATCTGACGTCAGATGTGACGGGACAATCTATATAGATATGAATTCACGTGTTGATTCAATTAGTTGTATTAAATAGTGTTTGTTGTGATTATTTATTGCATTTAAATGTGTCTGGAACTTTGGAAACCTGCCTGTGAGGTCTTGGTGACGTGTGCGCCGGTGGGCCAAACTGCTACTTCGTCAGCTGTAATTCGCCTTACGCCAAGAGTAGACCAGGTTGGAACTCGCGGGTAGTGATGTCCAAATGAAGCTTCGTGAAGCATTTTCTTTATATTTGAAAGCAATGGAAATATATATCGGCTTTCAACCCTTTGTTGAACAGAGAGTGCCATCTATTGGGCTCAGAAAATAAAGAAAATGCTTCACGAAACTTCATTTGGACATCACTACTAGCGGGCTTTCGGCGCAGTCTCGGCGAGGCTTTTTGCCACGAAACTTCTGCCGACCAAGCTGAATCTGGGACGCCTCCCCCAGCTGGGCCGCCACACCCATCTTGGCGCAGGCGATCCATCAAACTGAACAGGGAGCGCCATCTATTGGGCTCAGAAAATAAAGAAAATGCTTCACAAAGCTTCATTTGGACATCACTACTGTAGGCATTCTGGAAAATACGCTATATTACCAAAAGTATTTGCGCGACTTGACTCGCATATGAATTTCAGTGACATCCCACTCTTAATCCATAGGGTTTGATATGACGTCGGTCCACCCTTAGGAGTGTGTTTATGGGACTTTTTGACCATTCTTCCAGAAGCGTATTTGTGAGGTCACACACTGATGTTGGAGGGAAGGCCTGGCTCTCAGTCTCCACTCTAATTCATCCCAAAGGTGTTCTATCGGGTTGAGGTCAGGACTCTGTGCAGGCCAGTCAAGTTCATCCACACCAAACTCTCTCATCCATGTCTTTATGGACCTTGCTTTGTGCACTGGTGTACAGTCATGTTGGAACAGGAAGGGGCCGTCCCCAAACTGGTCCACAAAGTTGGGAGCATGGAATTGTCCAACATCTCTTGGTATGCTGAAGCATTCAGAGTTCCTTTCACTGGAACTAAGGGGCCAAGCCCAGCTCCTGAAGAACAACCCCACACCATAATCCCCCTCCACCAAACTTTACACGTGGCACAATGCAGTCAGACAAGTACCGTTGTCCTGGCAACCGTCCATCAGATTGCCAGATGGAGAAGCGTGATTGGTCCCTCCAGAGAACGTCTCCACTGCTCTAGAGTCCAGTGGCGGCATGCTTTACACCACTATATCAGGTGCACTTGCTGATGTATGGCTTGGATGCAGCTGATCGACATGGAAACCCATTCCATGAAGCTCTTTGGTTGTAGCGCTTGACTGCAGAAAGTTGGTGACCTCTGTGCACTATGTGCCTCAGCATCTGCTGACCCCGCTCCGTCATTTTACGTGGTCTACCACTTCTTGGCTGAGTTGCTGTCGTTCCCAATCACTTCCACTTTGTTATAATCCCACTGACAGTTGACTGGAATATTTAGGAGCGAGGAAAATTTCACGGCTGGACTTGTTGCACAGGAGTACAAGTATACAGGAGAACAAGTATCTGGGCACTATCATTGATAGTAAATTAATGTGGGATACTTACACCAGTGCCAGGGTCGCAAAAGCTCAACAACGGCTCTACTTTTGAATGAAACTCAGGGTGCACTGTCCCTCCAAAATAAAAATAAAATGGACAGGGTCACTAAATTGGGCAGCAAAACTGACACCAATGAGCAGTATCACTTGCCTGGTGGACCAGTGTTCCATAAATCTAGCCTACAAGTTCGTAGCTGACCCTCAATGGTCTCAATACAAACGTTTAGCCTAAGGGAGAAGGAGCAGCATGACCAGGATGAGAACAAAAAGAGGCATAACACCCTCTTTATGCCTAATACATTTCACAGTATTTCCCTGTCTGTTTGCCATTCTGCTGTAATCCGGGGGTTTGGGTTAAGACTTTGGTTAGGTGCCGCAAACCAATTGGGTTAAAAATCTTGGGCACAGTGATTGAAATGTGCAGTTTCAAGGCTTTTTATTTTATATTATAAAGGAGGATGTGCTTCATGGTATAGTTAAGGTGTATTTCTGCCATATCTCCTGCTGCCGATCCACTCGTAGATGCCTCGCCGATTAAAATCCAATGGCCATGAAGGATCCAGCAGTTGGATCCTCTGATTCTTGGAAAAAGAAGGTCGCACTCCTCGGGTGCAATGACCCAGCATTGTCTCGGACGCTGTGACGCAGTCAGAGTTCAAATTAAGCCTCCGAAGGATGCGGCTGCTGATTTGGGACATTCACATTGAGTGTAACTGGCAGCTCAAGTAATATATCATGAAATATATGTGATACCATGGAAACGGAATTGTAAAGATGTGACACGCTTAACCTACAGCCAACATCCAATCACATACCAGCCGCCTGCTCCGCTCCCAGGCTGAATGTGATTGGCTGACAGTACATTATCCACATGAATGGGGGTCAGACGGCAGAACCGATTGGCTAGCTGGGGGGAATGAGGTGATTGGTTTAACGTTAAGGGGAAATGCAAATCGAGATATTTGGTTTAAGGTGGAATATGTAAATGAGACGTTATTATACTCAATGGACATTTAAATTAAAATGAAATGAATCGTTTCATTTTCCTGCTGAACGAAGCTTCAGGAGGTTTCGCCTAAATTATTAGAATCTCTCTGTTGCCACTCATGTGATAACTCTCTTTTATTACTCTTTTTGACAGAGATGAAAAATAACTACCTCAACTATCTGCTGATTCCAAGTGCAACAGAGTTTAACGTTTAATCCAACATGGACTCTCTCTATATATACATAATGTGAGTTAAATAGCCACGTGGTGGAGCACAATCCCGCCGGTTAATACAGCTGTGAAATGTATTTTTAACATCCATCTGGAGGAGCTTTGACAAGTTTGAGACAGTAATCTGATGGTGTTGTAGTGATCCAGCCCAATCACCAGGTAACAATGTTGGTATTGAACCTGCAAAACACGGATATCATACATTGAATGTCTTTGCATTCGGTCAGGTCAAGTTAGCAGGTACAGTAAGTGATGCACACTTCCTTTGAAAGACAGACTCTTAATCAGCTTAACTCTGATACTGACGCACTACTTTCAACTACACCATTATTGGTACACAGCGAGGATAGTCCACACAGGACATTTACTCAGACTGCATCACTACTTTAACCAATTCATCCCTGGTTTGCAGAAACGTACAATACCAACAGTTTTTCATGTAATCAGGGTTATTTTGGCTTGAGCACACATCTAACAAAACTATTGTAAAAGCAACAGTGGAGGTGTGGAGTTTTAGAGGGGTTGGTATTAATCAGACAAGGAGGCTGGTTTTGAGTTTCCAAACTTCATGAGAGTGCAATATTCAATTGCTGGCCTGATTTCAAATCTACTAGTTCAGAAAATGTTGACATTGTCAGCAGTGATATCTTAATAAATTGAAAAGCTCTATGAGTTGCTTTGATGTTGTGCCAACTTTGGTCCGACCAACACTTTTCTGTTTTTAAAGCTCTTTTGACAAACATGACCTTTCCTTGAACGCTCAGATGTCCGAGCGGAATACCTGATTCCACCATTAGCAGGTTTGATTTGTGTCAATGTGTGTTTACCAGCGGTGCATCAGATTGCTGACAGTTACGGTATAGCGTGGACACAAACTCTGTGGTCATGTTTCACAAATATCTGGTCGATGCACTTGCTCGGCGAATCACAACACTGCTGATGGGACCTGCAGGACAGGTGTGGCACTACGTTTGATTTTCCACCATGATGTACCTGCAGGGTTTATAAAGGAAGTCTTTGACTACAACAGGGACTAGGGGTGTCACAATACCAAAAATTCAGTAGTCGGTACCAATACCAGTAAAAATACACGATTCTCGATGCCAATTTCGATACCACAGTAAAAAAAGGATTTTCCAAGTTCCATGAACTTGAAACATGAATTTCTTTATTAAAAATATCAAAATGTCATAAGACATACAAAACTCAGTGCAAGAGCACAGAACAACACAATAAAGTGCAATGTAGTGCAACAACTATTGTACTAAATGTACTATAATTAGGAAGCAATGTTCAGTGTTGTCACGGCGGAATTGCAGCTCTGTCACTTGCAAATCGTCTTTTATTTATTTATTTATTTAGGGGTGGCGGTTATACGTTGCATATCCATCTGTTACTATATTAAACCAAGATATTCAGTAAATTTCGCTAGTTGTTACAAGATACTTGCCAGAGACATGCGCTTTCTCTCCGTCTAACTTAAGCTGCATAACTACGAGGTAGCTAGAACTATAGTGCTAGGCTAATGTTAAAAGTACGGCATAAGCTACGTACATAACATAAGCCATAACAAATGTGCCAACCCTCCGAACATCATGTAACGTTAACGTGTATTTCAGTATGGCCGATAAAAAAATCCATTCATCCTTTTCATCTTTTGGATGTTGTTAATATGTCGTGAATTCTTTGAATAAATCCGGATGACAGTCTTTCAGGTGCTTCGCCAAATTTGACGTATTTCCTCCGTTGATCTGAAGACCACGGTAGCACCGTTTGCATATCGGCTTCTGCGGGTTCATTATTACGCCACGGTCATCTGCCTCATATGCGAAATACTTCCATACCCGACTCTTTGTGCCTTTTTATCCACAAGTCGCGGTGGAGCCGTAGCCGCAGTTGCCATCTTTCACGTGTTTTTGTTTTGCTATGTGTAGTTCCACTTCTTCGTGAACCAATACTTCTGATGTAAGTATCGACTGGAGGCGTATACTGCCCCCAACAGTTCCGGAAGAGTAATGACACCAATGCCAACACTGGAATCGGTGCGATCGGTACTTAAAAAAACGGGCATCGTTGGTGTTTTGACATTTTAGAATCGAAAGGTACCGTAAGTATCGGTTCTCGTGACATCCCTAACAGGGACACACTCACACTTTCTTTGCACTAACTGGGTCTGTCTGTGTGTGTGTGTGTGTGTGTGTGTGTGTTGTGGTTTCTACATTGTCACTGTTCTACTGCTGATTTGATGAATCACGGCAGAATCATCATCAACATGATGCGCCCACAGTGGTCGGATGGTGGCTGTAAATGCTTCAGTAGCAGAAGAACAGACTCACATGAGTGTGTGTGTGTGTGTGTGTGTGTGTGTGTGTGTTTGGATGTGTCAGCAGTTAGCAGACAAGCTGACTAATTAAATTGATAATCAATCCGTGTCGACAGATTTGAGATTGGATATCTGTCATCTGAATAGCAGAAGCCGGATCCAAAATTAGTTTTTGCATTTCACAAATATTAAGAACCAATCAAAACAAACACAAGTCAAAACATCATGACTCAAGTCAGAGTTTCCATTTCCACTTGAGCTACAGTCTGCCCGGCGAGGGAGGAGCAGAATATTCTCCTTGTCAAAAAACAACTACATCAGTGACAGGAGTCAAACAGAATGAGAACAGGTTTGTACTAGTTCATTGAGTCAGCGTTAAGCATCACAACTGATCCTAAGTGAACTCCTCACTTTCTTACTCCTTTAAAATATGAAAAGCCTTGGTGCAGATTTATGTAGAGTTATGGGAATGTTTTTCATGCAAGATAACTTGCACTCAAATTAAGTCGGGGAGAAGGAATTCCAACTAGATCAGCACGTTCCGCACAGGCAAACTCACCAGAGCTGAATAAAATCAGGTGAATACGTTTCACTTTCACTTTCAAACCGGAGAAGCGGTTTTCAATCAATAAATCAATAAATTCAGTCAAGCAATACTTTTTAGTTTTTAATGAAACATTGTGTTTATTGTTTCATGTGTCAATCTCATGATCATATGACAGTTCAATACTTACTTTTTTCTAATTTTGACAGTAAAAATGAGCAATCTTCTCTTCATGTTCCGCATTTAGTGGCTGATATTTTCCACATTAAAACACGCGCTAGGCTATCTCAACGTCTCGTGTCTTTTGGCCGAATAACGTAATTGCTGGCGACCTAAGCGCTTCCTTCGGTTATTCATAGATTGTAAAATAAGTCAGCGATATGCAACTCTCAGCATGTTTTATTTATAGTAAATTTATACTAATTTATAGTGATATTGATGATTATAAATTAAAACGAGGGACTCTGGAACAGCCGTGCACCAGGTTGGTGGCGATGAAAAGGAAGGATGTTACGCCGCGTCCGTTAATATAAAGGCGAGTCCACACCGCACCGAAAATCGGCGTCTTTGACAGAGTCGGCGTCCGTGACATGAGTCTGCTTGGTGTGGTCGCTCGAATCGGCCCACGTCGGCGTTCATTTCATAACCAGTAGAATCGAAGAAGGTGGTCTAGAGAGGACCGCCTACTTCCGGTTTTCGTGTTTTTTGGCCCACAATACAGATTAGCGCCGCCTGTTGTTTTGGAGACATTACATCTCGCGCAAGCGCGGAACGTATGGCGTCGGCTGTAGTTCCGTAGGTGTGAACCGCCCAAGTCGTTGTTCGAGTCGGCCATGTTACGTAGCCCGACGTCATTTATCCGACGTGAATCGGGCAGTCGGTCTGGTGTGGACCCGCCTTAAAGGTGAGACAGAAAGTAGTTGACCTTGTTTTTTAAAAATAAATTATACTCAACAGTAAATCCCTTAATATTATTCAGATTATCTACAGTTAAGGCAGATCTACTTAAAATGACAATCATCCGAAAGGTGTTTCAACAGTCCCAGCTCTCCCCTCAGCAGCACATAAACTGGATGGGTAAAACTGTTATACTATATAAATTAAAACACAAAGATATAAAATATATAATGTACTCATTATTAGTTATGCGTCTTTATAATCTCAGTCTTGTGCCATTAATGCTGCACAGTCACTGTTTAAGGTTGCTAGCTTTAGCATGAGGGTTTGTCTGTTTTAACTCCCACGTTAGATGAATTTGAATCCAAATTTTGATAGCAGTAGTTTATTATAGGACAATAGAGGCTAATGTTGACAGTTTGTAGCGTTTTAACTGTAATGTGAGCCAGTTGTCATTATGCTTCCAACAGACAAACTGATTTTTAGGAGCGAGTTGGCTGTTAACACGACGTCCTCATGCAGACTGGTGTTTCCTTGCCGTGGAGTTTCTGAATGTTGCATAAGTAATTATCTCCATTCAAAAATTCCTCATTAAAGAGTTTTCAAGTGATACTTTTGTTGGTGAGATGTTGAAAAGACAACCGGACTGCTTTCCATTTCCCTCTGAGCATCCTACGAGCGACACATTCAGAAATTATTTCAGGCCATCAGGGCACGAGCAGAAAATACATTACAATATATTATATTGTAACTCATTCCCAAAGCTGCTCGGAGTAAACTATGTCCACAACTCTGCTGCCAACAACACAACTAAGCTTCATGCAAATGAGCTAACCAATATGCAAATATCTCATCTGGTGGAAAAGATTTGGCAACACTGCATTCAAATGGTTGATCCACCGTTTCCTCCACTGGGGTTAGTGAATGTGAAGATGCTCTTTGGTAACCGGGGATAGCTACCGGTAACTACTGGGGAAAAAGCACTATCCTCTTCACATTTGGTCGACACACTTCCTTTCTGCTAGACTTTTTCACCCAGGATATCGTACCTATCTTAACACATACAGTGTCATTATTGTAATTATAGATGTTACATTGTGTGATCACTTCATGAGCGCTGCACGATATTGGAAGAAAATTACATTGCAATTCGTAGGATCAAATGCATCAATTTGATCCACTTTGAGAGCTGAATGAAGAGGCTAGATCTGTAGAGTGATTCTGAAGAGATGTCATGTTTACTTCACTACAGTTGTATGCACATTGTGGTGGCAGAAAAACAGCAAAACAAGTAGAAACAGACGATAGCTTGTTGTGATGTCAGAATAGAAATTATTATTTTCATTGATTTGATGAATCTCCAAATCAATCGTCGGCAAACCTGAAGGCAGTACGACTTTAGTGTAGATACTGGGTTGTTCTTTTGTGTAGATACTGGGTTATTCGTTTGTGTCGATACTGGGTTGTTCTTTTGTTTAGATACTGGGTGTTTTTTTTGTATAGATACTGGGTTGTTCTTTTTTATAGATTGTTTTTTTGTGTAGATACTGGGTTGTCCTTTTGTATAAGATAAAATAAGATAACACTTTATTGTCCGTTTGCATGGAAATTTGTCTTGCAGTACAAGCTCCAACAATTATACATGAAGGCATGAGACAACATCAATAGAAAACATAAACAACAACTAATAAATATGATGGGGGTCCAGTCTCACAAGAGTGTTCATAAATTTAGTATAGATACTGGGTTGTGTTTTGTGTAGATACTGGGTTGTTTTATAGTAGAGATACTGAGTTGTTCTTTAGTAGAAATACTAGGTTGTTATTTAGTGTAGATACTGGGTTGTTTTATAGTAGAGATACTGGGTTGTTCTTTAGTAGAGATACTGGGTTTTTCCACCAATACAGAAGCTGTCCGTCCACTGTATCTGAGCCATGTATTTGGATCCATACAGAGAGTACAGCTCTGGAAACTCACGACAAGAACACTCTTATCTTATAAATGCCAGAAAGCCCAACTTCTGCTGGAAAACTAGTAGAATAATCAGAGAAGGCATCCAGACGATCCCTAATGTTTGTGGTTTTGGTGCCCACATGTGACAGCATTACTACAGAACTGACACTTTCTGACACCAGTTGGGCTCACCCCAAAATGTATGTCTTCACTGTCTTCACAGAAAAAGGTTTATAATTGAGTGCTCTAGTAGAGTATAGTATATATGTATTCGTAAACTCTGGTTGTAGTTGGTTGTATAGATATGAAACACACACAAAGTAGGTTAATGAGTTAGTGTTTCTCGACAATTAAGCAGAAAAATATTTGAAACTTGATGTGTTTGACTTAACAACATTGTACTCTCAGAGCGTTGACCATGAGACATGCAAATCAACTAGCTCACATGCTTTACTTGGTAGACGCCTTTATCCAAGGCGACGTACAAACAAATATGTGACCAGCCACGGCAAAACCAGGAATGAGTCGGCCTCAGTGCATTTTGAGTTATTCTCAGATTCTGAAAGTGTAGTTTCTAAGCTTTCCAATGATGTCTAACACATGGAAATCTGATAATATTTGAATAAGTTGTGGCCATTTGAATGCAGCCGACACGGACGCTGTATATTTAGCCATGTGTTTCGCCGTAACGGTTCGTGTGATGGATGGGATATTCTTTCTGCACGCGCGTTGGGTCTGCCTGATGGAGATGTAAGTACAGCTAGTACGTGGTGTCATTCATCGTCCATGCTGTGAGGCACGGAGCTCTTACACATTATTTAATTCACTTAGGCGATGCACAGCATTCTGAACATATTCTTTATCATTCAAATGTCTTTTGCATCCTCAAAGTCTCATTGTTAATACTTTCATGTTTCAATTATATTTTTATGCCAAGGCAAATGTTATGCACAGGCCATATTCATTAAACATTGCCTGTTTCAAAGATGTCAGGGAAGAAGAAAAGACATCTATTGTCATTCTGGGCAAAGACTGTCTCATTCACCGTCTCCTCCTACGGTTTCCTCCAGCGTTTCCTTCACTGCTTCCTCCTCTGGTAACTGTTTTTGAAGTGTCTGTCGGTCACTGTTGAGGGCATCACAGTATTGCTGTGAGGAACCTGGGCTTAATCCTCGATGACCAACTATCCTGCACCCCCAACATCACTGCTGTGGCCCGATCCTGCAGATTTGCCCTCTTCAATATCCGCACGACCTTCCTCACAAAGGATGCAACGCAAGTCCTGGTCCAAGCACTGGTCATCTCCCGCCTTGACTACTGCAACTCTCTCCTGGCCGGACTCCCGGCCTCTGCGATTAAACCATTACAGCGTATCCAGAATGCCGCAGCACGCCTTATCTTCAATCTACCCAAATTCTCCCACGTGACCCCCCTCCTCCGTGACCTCCACTGGCTCCCTGTTGCAGCATGCATCCAATTCAAGACGATGACACTGGCCTTCAGGGCCATCAATGGAACGGCACCCGTCTACCTTCAAACACCGGTCAAACCTCATGCCCCGAAGCGAGCACTTCGCTCCTCTACTTCAGCTGGCCGGCTGGTACCACCATCGCTGAAATCAAACAAATGTCGCTCAGCAAAGTCCAGACTCTTCTCTGTTCTGGCGCCTCAGTGGTGGAACGAACTCCCGACTAATGTCAGGACAGCAGAGTCACTGCCATCTTCTGAAAAAGGCTCAAGACTCACCTGTTCAGACGACCCACTAATACCCCCCCCCCCCCCCAAAAGAAAAATAGCACTTCCATGTCCTTACCTACTTTTTTCGCTCTTACTTTATCTGCAATGATATGTTATAATGTGGTAAATGTAGGACGACTGGACTCTACTGGCTACTACAAAGGGAAGAAAAGGAACTCCTGCTACTGAGCTGCCACGAGCATCTATAATACCTGTATAAGGCTTTTCTCTTCTCTTTCCCAAATCATTTTACCCCAAATGTTGTTCTATTTTTAGCTCTTACTGCATCGGCAATGATACGTCGTGGTTTCTTTGTTTCCTTCTTTTGACAAATGTACTTATTGTAAGTCGCTTTGGACAAAAGCGTCTGCTAAATGACCTAAATGTAAATGTAAATGTAAATGATGGTAGCTGCATTTTTTTCTTTATATAATCGGTTATTTCAGCATAAATAATAATAAATATCCACAAAAAACACTTACATTGAATGTGTGATGTGTTTTCCCTGATTAGGCTTTTTAATGATTCCCTTTCTGAGGGGAAGGTGGAGGCTGTGTACCACAATGTGATGTTTGCAGCAGCGGATCATTCAGTCCGTTGCTGATAGAATGTTTGAATGATTCCACCTCTGCCCAGAAGTACAAGTGTTCCCGCACAGAAACATCGTGCATAATAAATGAAGCGGTGGCGCCACATTTTAGGAAGGGAGTGGTCCTGAAGACAAGATGGATCAAACGATGCAGGTATTACTTTCACTGCTAATTCTTTTTCCACACTTTCCAGCACCCATTTTTTTAAAGTGATTATAATTCACACACACACACACACACACACACACCTACAGATTGTCCGGGGAATGTTCACAGTTCAGCATGTTTTCATGAATCACACACTCAGATTGAGTCTGTGCTGCTGATCGAGGGTCTAAATTGACGTTTTATGAATAAAATAATTCATTTATTTGATCAATCTGAGCTTGCCTTGTTTTATCTGATTATTACTTGTGCTGGTCAATTATGAACAATATTAAAATGACATGAGACTGGTTTTATAAGTTATCAGAACTATTGGGAGGGGGAGGGGGCCACATATCGCAACGTCGAAGCTGGAACAATATATTTAACATCCCCGATGACACAAACACTTCATCTTTGCCTCTTTGATCTTCACTATTGTACCTTTACTGACTGTTTTTATTTCCGTGTCTCCTCTCGGGACCCAGCAATCCGTCCCAGTCACAGATAAATCAACTATTTTCAGCATCAGGCACTCTGACTTTTGTCAGGGCATTTCCCTGCTCCCTCTCTCTCTTCCTCTCCGCGGTCGAGATCCACTTGTCCACCAATTATCTTTAGCTCGTTCAGATAAGAGCTGCTCCAAATTCAACAGACACGAGGAGAGAGAGAACAGAGGCGAGTCTTTGAATGTTAAAACGCCTTCGCAGCTTCCAGACAACCTGCAGCCACACACACACACACACACACACACACACACACACACAGAGAGAGAGAGAGCAACCTACAGCACACAAATAACAAACAGCAAGTGCTGCTGGAGGCTGAAATGTTCATTACACCTCATAATATGAAAGTGCTGTACAGAATAAATTACATACTGATGGTTCAGCTGTTCTCACAAGCGGAGCTTCCACTGTGGAGTTTGTCCTGCGGGTGGTGTTAAAGGAAAGATCACCAGGTCGTTAAAACCAAAAGGGTTTAACTTCAGGGACGCAATTCATCTCGGAAAATACTCCTGGTAGGATTTGATAACTGCAAAGATGTTAAAAGGATGTGGACGTCATATGGATTGCAAAAAAGAAAAAAAATATATGGCTAAAAGTTGCCAAGAATGAAGTTAAAAGCGGCCTTGCTTGTTATAGAAAAATATGTTGAACAGCTCATTATGGGTATAATCCTTTGGGGATCTTTTGATTTTATAGTGGTTTTAGTTTCATCCATCCATCATGAACTGCTGATGGATGGATGATGAGGCTGAGACCCAATCCCAGCTGACTGGCTGAAGGAGGCAGGATTCACCTGGAAAAGGTCTCCACCCACACTCACATTCACACCTACGGGACAAATAGAGTCTTCAATGAACCCATCCTGAGGGTCTTTGGACTGTGGGAGGAATCGGGGTTCGAACTCAGACTCAAACCCCGGGCCCCTCTTGTGGTGAGCTGACTGGCGGTGATTTTAGTGTCATCTAAAAATGATCCTTAGATTCTTAGAGGGTCGACACAGTTCCCCACAAGTTACGAAAATGTGCGGAAACTCTTTTCTGACAATCTGGGAAGGAAACGGAGCACATCGTAGGAGCCTGACAGCCATGTTCCCTGGACTGATCCACTTCATATATGAGATGTGACCGAATTATTTTAAAAAAGGGATGGAAAAATCTGAAGACTGTCCATCATTTTGACAGACTGGAGACTCGGGAGGACGCCCGTGACCACCACGGGTCACAGAGCGCTGCAGCTGCTGCTGCTGAAGGAGAACATGCTGCAGGATCAGGAAACCCCACAATCTGTCCAGTCCAAGTCCGGTCTACAGTGCTAGTTCACCCTTCAGAGCAGAATTAAAAGGGACATTAGAGTCGTCGGCTTTAGGGGTGTTGACATGGAAAGTGCATCGTCTGTCTCCGTGTCCTTATAAACGCATAATCTATGAGTTTCTTCTGTAGGCTTTATTGTTGTAAAAACACACACACACACACACACACACACACACACACACACACACAGTACACTGCACACGGCAGCATTTACAGCAGAAATTTGCTGAATTTCATGAAAAAACGTGTTTTCTTTTAAATAAATTGTGTCTCATTATAATTTAAAAAAGGAACATTTAAATGACGTTATAATATAATATAATACAACCCTTTCCGTCAAAAATGACCAACAACAAGGAAGTCTAACGCGTGCATTGAGTGGAGCACATTTTGTCTGGAGAAAGGAAGGAAGCTGCTTTGTCTCTTGTTGGTAAGTCAGAAACTAATTGTAGATTTGAGTTTAGGCATTGTGTGAGTAAAGCTAGTGGTAACATTTAGTCTAGTATTGATAGCTTGTTGTTGAAATTCTTGTGAAGCTGTCTGTGCTAAGTGAGCAATCAGCTTGTTTTTGAGCCAGCTCACCTGTAGTGAATAGACTTGATTAGAGGGAAGGAGGAGCCACAGTCAGAACTTAAGGGACAGCAGTAACTCTCTTCAAACCACATTTTGTCTGGAGAAAGGAAGGAAGCTGCTTTGTCTCTTGTTGGTAAGTCAGAAACTAATTGTAGATTTGAGTTTAGGCATTGTGTGAGTAAAGCTAGTGGTAACATTTAGTCTAGTATTGATAGCTTGTTGTTGAAATTCTTGTAAAGCTGTCTGTGCTAAGTGAGCAATCAGCTTGTTTTTGAGCCAGCTCACCTGTAGTGAATAGACTTGATTAGAGGGAAGGAGGAGCCACAGTCAGTACTTGCGGTAAATTGAGCACTTAAAAGGCTGTCACTTCAGCGTCAGCTGCAGCGTCGGGCCATCAGAACGAAGACATCTGAACAAAGACAAGGGAGTCTATCTGTGGGAGTCAAGACATCTGAACAAAGACAAGGGAGTCTATCTGTGGGAGTCAAGACATCTGAACAAAGACAAGGGAGTCTATCTGTGGGAGTCAAGACATCTGAACAAAGACAAGGGAGTCTATCTGTGGGAGTCAAGACATCTGAACAAAGACAAGGGAGTCTATCTGTGGGAGTCCATCGAGGAAGCCCATTGAGGTAGGTATAACATCTCAACCCCCCCCCTCGCAGCCATGTGTCTTATCCCAGTCAGGACATTGCACTGGAGAAGATTTTACCGAAGTCCCTTCACTCGAGGCTGTAACCCATCCAATCTCTGCTACCCACCACTCTCCACCGGTAAGGAACTTGAAGTACTAGGAGGGCTTTGGAACTGCCAGTCTGCAGTCAAGAAGGCGGACACCATCTCAGCCTATGCCTCCCTGCAGACTCTCCACTTCCTGGCCCTCACGGAGACCTGGATCACCCCAGAAAACACTGCCACTCCAGCTGCCCTTTCAACTGCCTACTCGTTTTCACACTCCCCAAGACGAACAGGGCGAGGAGGAGGAACTGGGCTTCTCATCTCACCCACATGGTCCTACCAGGTCCTTCCTCTCGACCACCTACCCCGATCTACGCTTGAATTTCACGCCGTCTCTGTCACGCTTCCTTCCAAACTCAACATCATAGTGATCTATCGCCCACCCGGTCCTCTTGGTGACTTTTTGGATGGGATGGATGCCCTCCTGAGCTGCTCCCCTGATGATGGCACACCACTCGTCGTCCTCTGTGACTTCAACATCCACCCGGGAAAGCTGCATTCATCTGAATTCATAGACTTCTTTTCCGCTTTTGACCTTACACTGTCCCCCTCTCCACCAACTCACCGGGCCGGGAACCAACTTGACCTTGTCTTCACAAGATCCTGTGACATCTCGGTACTCTCTGTTACCCCGCTCACCGTGTCCGACCACCACTTTGTGTCTTTCTCCATCCCCATGAAGCCCACCTCATCCCTCCACTCTACGCCTCGAATGGTCACCAGCCGCCGCAACCTGAAATCCCTCACTCCCTCCGCTCTCTCCTCAACTATTATCTCCTCGCTCCCATCCTCGGAACAGTTCTCCTTAATGTCTACTGAGGAAGCCTCCTCTATCCTGATGTCCTCACTCTCCTCTTCTTTGGACACACTCTGTCCCCCAATCTCACGACCGGCGCGATCATCTCCCGCCCCTCCCTGGCTGTCTGAACCTCTGCGAACCAACAGATCATTGTTGCGAGCGTCAGAGAGAAAATGGAAGAAATCGGGACAGCACGAGGACCTTGCTCACTACCACCTCCTCCTCTCTGACTTCACCTCAACTGTTTCGGCAGCCAAATCTGCCTTCTACCTGGCTAAGATCAACTCTTCTGCCTCCAACCCCAGGAAACTCTTCTCTGTGTTCTCTTCCCTCCTCACCCCTCCTGCCCCTACCCCCCCTTCCTCCCTTACTGCCGATGACTTTGCAACTTACTTTACCAAGAAAGTACATGACATCAGCTCCTCATTCATGCCTATTCCCTCCCAGAAGACATCTCCCCCAACTCTCAACTCGGATGGTCTTACCAGCTTTAGCCCCCTCACCTCTGAGGACGTCCACGCACTTGTTACATCTAACCGCGCCACCACCTGCTCCCTTGACCCGATTCCCTCCTCTCTTCTCCAGGACATCTCACACGACATCTTGCCATTCCTCACCACCCTGATCAACTCCTCCCTCACCTCAGGTGTCATTCCAGCGGATTTTAAGACCGCTATCGTGAAGCCTCTCCTTAAAAAACCCACCCTAGACGCTACTGACATTCAAAGCTACAGACCTGTATCTCTTCTTTCATTCCTCTCTAAAACCTTGGAACGTGCCTCCTACAACCAACTGTCATCCTATCTCTTGCGGAAAAACCTCCTAGACCCTAATCAATCAGGATTCAGGACTGCTCACTCCACTGAGACGGCCCTCCTCACAGTGACCGAGTCCCTGCGAGACGCCAGAGCCTCGTCCCACTCCTCCGTTCTCATTCTCCTCGACCTATCTGCTGCATTCGACACAGTCAACCACCAAATCCTCCTCTCCACTCTGGCTGAACTTGGCATAACTGACTCTGCTCTCGCCTGGTTTACATCATACCTGACAAACCGCACCTTCCAGGTCACATGGAATGGCTCTATGTCCAAACCCTGCTCTCTGGACACGGGCGTCCCTCAAGGCTCAGTATTAGGACCGCTTCTGTTCTCACTATACACCAGATCACTAGGTTCTGTTATCACATCGCATGGATTCTCCTACCATTGCTACGCAGATGACACCCAGCTGTTCCTCTCTTTTCCCCCGTCCTCTGACGCTCACATTGCAACTCGCATCTCAAACTGTCTGGCTGACATCTCTGTCTGGACAACTGCACATCACCTCAAGCTCAACCTGAACAAAACCGAACTCCTCTTCATCCCAGGGAAAGACTGCCCTCGCATGGACCTGTCGGTCACTGTCGAGGGCATCACAGTATTACCTTCCTCAACTGCGAGGAACCTGGGTGTAATCCTCGATGACCAACTATCCTGCATCCCCAACATCACTGCTGTGGCCCGATCCTGCAGATTCGCCCTCTACAATATCCGCAGGATTCGGACCCTCCTCACAAAGGATGCAACGCAGCTCTTGGTCCAAGCACTGGTCATCTCCCGCCTTGACTACTGCAACTCTCTCCTGGCCGGACTCCCGGCCTCTGCGATTAAACCATTACAGCGTATCCAGAATGCCGCAGCACGCCTTATCTTCAATCTACCCAAATTCTCCCACGTGACCCCCCTCCTCCGTGACCTCCACTGGCTCCCTGTTGCAGCACGCATCCAATTCAAGACGATGACACTGGCCTTCAGGGCCATCAATGGAACGGCACCCTTCTACCTTCAAACACTGGTCAAACCTCATGCCCCGAAGCGAGCACTTCGCTCTTCTACTTCAGCTGGCCGGCTGGTACCACCATCGCTGAAATCAAGCAAATGTCGCTCAGCAAAGTCCAGACTCTTCTCTGTTCTGGCGCCTCAGTGGTGGAACGAACTCCCGACCAATGTCAGGACAGCAGAGTCATTTGCCATCTTTCGAAAAAGGCTCAAGACTCACCTGTTCAGACTTCACCTTGACTCTACATAGCATGACCCACTAGCACCCTCCCTCGACACCCCCCCCCCCCCCCCCCAAAAAAAAAAAAAAAAAAAAAAAAAAAAACCTTACCTATAGCACTCTGATCTTAGCACTGTTGCTCTTGAAGTACTACTTTACTCAGATGAGGACCTAACACTTGTTCTATTTTTAGCTCTTACTTTATCGGCAATGATACGTCGTGGTTTCTTTGTTTCCTTCTTTTGACAAATGTACTTATTGTAAGTCGCTTTGGACAAAAGCGTCTGCTAAATGACCTAAATGTAAATGTAAATGTAGTGGACAATAGGGAATGTAGCATAGAGCTGAACATGGGGCGCTGGTTTAAAAAGGTTTTCTTAGTGTCCAGATGTGTGATACAAATCATTTGTTCCCTAACAGCTAAACTAGGAGATCAGGTAGACTCTTCTTGGAATATGTGAAGACGGAAAAATATCCTTTGCTTTGTATTAAGATATATAACGAATCGACTAGTTGTTTAGCCAGCGGCTGAATGAACCATGTGCTTCGTTATTATTCACGGGGCAGCGCCGAGGAGTCTCAAGCACGGCAAAATGTGGAAAAGGTGAAGCGGTGCACCGGATCGTGGACTCGCTCAGATATTATTTCAGCACCTGTCTGATTCTCTACAGCGGCTTTAAGCAGCTTAATGATGGAGTCGTCTCAGCTCAGCGAGAAGCCGAGGCAAAGCGCCTCCTTCCCCGGCGCCGGCAGCGAGGCGGCGCTCCGCATGATTAAAATATGAAAAGGACTGTAAAAGTGTTTTAATAGTGAGAGGGTTGGCTGAGAAGTGAACGTGTCCTCGGAGAGATCCGGTCTACAGGGTCTCACAGGAGAACACACACACACACACACACACACGACGATGTCAAGCTGTCCATCCAGATAGAAACTCTCTGTCTCGCTGAAATTCGATACTTGTGCAGAGGAGAGTCAGAGGACAGCATCGTTGCGTCGTCCTGGACGCCAGCTGATTGGCTTGGCTTACTGCCAGCCCGGCCAATCACGTGCCTTTATTACCCCACAGCGATAAAAGTTCCAAAACATTTTTAAAGCCGAGCTGCGACGACCTTTAAACTAAATTATCATAACACACCTGGAAATGTTTGATTAGGTGTTATAAGAGCCCATCCGCCTCTGCCTGGACGTGTTATTTTTAGAAGTCCCGTCGCAGGACGTGATGCCACAGTGACTTCCTGTTTACACTCGATGGGATTCTGATTGGATGTAAGTGCTTTTATTCATTTAATGTTGCTGCCTGCGCTCTCTTTGTTCCCGGAGGATTGCTGTGTTCTCCAGGTGGAATTCAACCTTGCGGCGACACTGTGATGAGGTGGGAACATTATGATAACTTTTACGCAGATGTTTGCTGAATCTATCATGTCCTTCAGTCATTATCGGGTGGCAGCACGCTGGTTAAAGTAGTCTAAAGTAGTACTCCTACGCCAAAGGAGAGGATATAACCCCTCCAGCGTGTTCTGGCCTTGGGACCTCTTACTATTTGGACGAGGCCAGACAACTTGAGTACTTTAGAGCTGCCAGAACAACCTCAACTGGCTCCTCGATGCCAAAAAGCAGCAGCTCTACTCCCTCTGGATCTCTGAGCTCCTGTTTACACCAAATGCCAAACTTTTCAAAGTATTGAACTGCACAAAGTCAATGACGGTGAATAAGCATGAACGCAGCATGTGGAGCCCCGCCTCCCTACAACAGAAACCCATGTGTGGGACGTAGTTTGCCTTTAAGGATCGATACCATGAAGAACAGACAAAGTGTTTTCAGCTCTTAAATAATGGGGATACAACGTAGAAAAAAAGTTATGATTTGAGTTATGAAATACAGTTTTGATTATATATTCAAAACAAAAGGGTGGATCCATAAAGAGATACATCCGAGTCTGGGAACGACATCGTCCTGCGGCGATGTAAAAAGAAATCAGTTAAATATAAAATAAATATAAGTGTATTAGATCAACAAAGCTGAAGAGAAATGGGTGTCCAACTTCATTCAAATTCAGCACAAAATATTTCAATGAATGCTGGTTCATCAAGCTATCCGGATGGTGGAGCTAATTCACCAACCAGATACCATTCATTCAGCTTCTAGAGGCAACGGTCAATTTTACTGCGGCCAACACCTCCTCTGTCATGGGGCGGGTCAGTTTTTTGAGACGGATTGAAAAGCCACCAGTCACCTAACACTCAGTTAACAGCTTTTATTTCATTTTATTGGTAGCCAATAAAAAGTCACTAGGTTCCCAGAATGCATTTTGGCCAATGTGTTCCACCTCTTTTGCTTTCTACACAAATTGTTCACCTGCATTCAACCAAAGCCAGATCCAGAGTGATCGGTCAACTCTACAAACGGAAACACTTCCTGCCGACTCGGCATTCCTACGCTGGCCGTCTGCTTACAGAGACGAGGTGCCGTAAAACCACCAGAGAAGAAGAGTGAGCAGTGAGATAACATCGTTAAACGAGTCCCAGTCAAAAGTCAGACGAAGGAAAACATGATGGAAATTTGTGTTTCATGTACGAATATGAGGACGTCGACAGAGTTTTTGATTTCATCTGCTGCCAAATGATTTATTCACGGCTTCTGTTTGCATTGAACTTTGATGCCTTTTACAAACTTTTCCAGTCGGTCGGACGCAAAAACTTTGCATTACTTAGACTTTTTTGTGTGTCTTGTGTTTCTTGCCAGCTTCTCAAAAATGTGTGTGGATGGTGTTTATGCCATTAATTGCATCCTCCGTCGCCAGTGTGTTGCTCCTTGTCCTTTCACTCATTAATGGTGGTGAAATGAATTGTAAATGAGGAGACAGGAAGTAAAGTGAGGACACCCCAGGCAGTCGTTCTGAGCCACCATTATCTTTAATACAGTCTGTGGGCTCGGAGACGGCGACTCAGTAGAGGAGCTGATGTTGCTTGACATCCACTATCACTGGTGGACAGCTGTCCTACAACGTTCCCGCACTCTCACGTAACGGAAAAATGAACTGTTTCTTCCCCTGCTGCGGTTGCCATGGTCACAGTGAGGGGGAGAAGCTGGACAAATGTTCTGTTTAGAAACACGAGTGGCCTGTTTGAATGCCGCCTCGCACTCACATTAGATCCCAACCTGACAGCGTGACGAGTGGCCTCGCGATGAGGATGTTAGAGAGCGATGATAGCGTTTCTGCCGCTCCGCAGAGTGGAAGCCATTAACCAGCAGATGGGTGTTTATATAACATCTTTATTCTGCCTTTCTCTCCCTTTTTCCTCTTATTCCTCCATCTGTTTTCTTTATCCGCTCATTGTCTCCGTCTTCTGTCTTTTTCTTCTCCTCTGCTGCCGTCTCCGTCTGTTCATTTCTCTTTACGTTTTGTCACACGGATCACTCTTCGGCTCTACCATCTGTTTCCTCCATCACGCTCTCTCCCCACATTTCAGCTGACCCAGCATCAGTCTTTTTATGACGGGGTTGACCCAGAGTAAACTCTGAGCGTTGGTGGTTCGGATCTACTCGGCTCGGACGGAGCAATTATTACTTTTCCACGGAGTTCTGGCTTGAAGTTGTAAACTTTAACAGGTTCTGACTTAAGCTCTGATTAATGAATATTATTATGATTGCACCAAAGGTAGTGATGGTAGCGACCAGTCTATCTCAATGTAGCCCCGCCCCCTAAAGCATCCCCTGCTTTCTGGTCTGTTGGACTCTAAATGGACCATAATGTACTAAATGAACTCATGTTTATAATGTTTACTGAGATAATACATCAAGAGAGAAGTAGGACCATTTTCTTATAGACTTCTATGCAACCTCACTTCTTAATGGAACCAGGAGTCGCCCCCTGATGGCCAGCAGAAGGAATGCTAGTTTAAGTTCACTAAGTCACTTCAGCATTGTACTCACTTTTCAGAGCTGGAAGTTGCTGCCTGAATGCATCCTTGTCCACCTCAGCAAGTTGTTGGACTGATCAATGGTCAATCACAATGTTGGCGGTGCACTTGTGATCCGTCCTCCCGTGTCAACGCCACGTGTGAACACGGTCAATAAGAAACGACACGAGAGCAGAAAACAGAGGAAACAAAACCTCTGCAGCTTTCAGGTTCAGGACCGGACAGCCACCGATGACTAAGTATATAAGTAAGTAAGTATGTGTATATATATATATATATATATATATATATATATATATATATATATATATATTAATATTAAAAATCCCATTATTGTGGTGTTGAGCAGATGCTTATTTACATATCAACGCAGTTTATTCTCTGTGATTTATTTCAGCACACTGTAAATGAAATGATGCTGGTGCTAGAGTGCAGCCACGCTGTTAATGCTATAGGTTGCTATGGTGACACATATACAGAGGCTAACGGGGTGTACATTTGCTGACAGGAATTCGAATAAGTGTCCATTTTTTACCACATCTGAAAGCCTATATGAGGATGGAGGTGGTCATGTCCACAAACGTGACCACGTTCCCATTTCGAACCAGACGGATGGACAGAATACTGGAATGATTTATGGCTCCTCACATTCTAATGAAGTCTATGCAAACAGCCTCTGAAGTCATAAATTATCCACTTCAAACAAAAACACTGCAGGGAGACAGAAAGAGCTAATACAGATGATTAATTAGCCTGGTTCATAGGATTACACACACACACACACACACGCACATACACACACAGCAAGAAAAGTTAATCTAGTAATTAAACTGAAAATGTAATTTGGGTTTGTTGTGTGTTTATTTAACTCTGTCAGTTCTGCACTGACGTAAATTTCATCCAGATGCGAAGAAAAGGCCAAAACACATTTCATGTTAATCACGTAATCCACATCATGAATGTAAACATGGACCGCTGTTCACCCGGAAGACATACAAGGGCAAAGTTTGCGAGGGCATCATGGAACGTGCGTATTAAGAGCAGTATTTGGTAAGAATAACAAGGTTGCTACTTCAGGACAGACTGATACAAGGGATAATAAATCTACTGACGCACAAGTTTTTAATTAATCACAACTCTGTAACGTGATTAGAATTGATTTGTGTCGTCTAAAAATACATTGTAGTTTATATTAATAAAACACAAACTGAGATATTTGGGACAGGTGGTATTGTTGTGGAGTGTTTTTGTGCTAGATTTGTTTTTTTTATTTCTATATTTCGTTAAGTACGATATTATCTGGTGGAATTAAATATCTAAGTATTCTAGGTCTCAATTTTTAAAAACAAAAATGTAATTTGGCACTTGTACTGTTTTAACCAACATCCAGGTTTGAGGACACAAGGATGACATCACTGCTGCACAATTGACATATTGGGCCCTAGTTTCATGGCGCAGCGCAGGGTGGCGGAGCTGGCGTAATGCAAGTGCGCAGCCTTGCGCACGGTCAGTTTGGCAGTTTGGTGGATCGCCTGCGCAAAGCTGGTCTACTTTCGGCGCAAGGCGCAAATAAAGTCCATTCATTCAAGGCGAATCACAGCTGGCGGAGTGGAAGTTTGGCTGACTGGCGACACCGAGATCTCACAGGCAGGTTTCCACAGTCCCAGGCACATTTAAATACAATAAATAACCACAACAAACACTATTTAATGCAACTAATTGAATCAACACGTGAATTTATATCTATATAGATTGTCCCGTCACATCTGACGTCAGATTAAAGGCGGATGGCACGCGTAACGGAAACTCAGCCTCTCGGACCAAAACATCTCCCTCTCTCTCTCCTGTTTTTTATAATATCGGCATTGCTATTATTATGATATGCGTGCACAGCGCGTGATGCGCGTGGTGGGAGCGGCGGCGCTGCTTCTGTCATCGGGTTGTCAAGTGAGTGTCAAGTGTCAGTCTGTGGGTGGAAGCCTTTTTTTTTTAACCAGTCCACCATCCAGACCTACTCCATAATTGGACCTTCGGCAGATTGATTTGAGACGAATTTGTGATTCAACATAATTCATAACAAAATATTTTTTGCCTCAAAACATAATTAAGATCATTTGTTTTTAGGAAAGCCCTGTGATAGACTGCCGTCTTGTCCAGGGTGTACCCTGCCTTCGCCCAATGTCAGCTGGGATCATAACTATCAGGAAATGTGTTGTTTTAACCTTGAGTGCAGCCAACTTCCGTTGGACTTAAATAGCTTAAAGCCGGTGCTACACGATGCAGAACCAACCAAATCTACCATTTGAACATGAGTGCAATGAGCGAAATCCGGGTTTGGTCCCAGAAAGATGTCATCACTGCTGCACAAGTAGAACACTACACTTACGTTAAAAAACAACAACATCATGTTAATGTAATTAAATGTGGAAGGAGCACAAGCTTTATTTTAAAACATCTAATGCTGAACTTGAAACTGAAAATGTGTCATTTGAATCCAGGTTGGACCCGGATGTCATCACACTGTACAATTCCAAGACTAATTGTGATTTAAAACACAAAAAAAATGTAATGAGCTAAATCCAGGTCGGACCACAAGAAGATGTCATCACTGCTGTACAAGTATGAGGCTCACTGTGATTTAATCCACTTAGAACACTAATCCTGCTTTGTCCGAGCAGCCTTTGGGCTTGTGATCAGGCTCATTATGAGGATGTCAGCTGAAGCGCTGTCCACTGGTATCTACGTTGCTCCGGGCCCAACCCGTTCTGTTTTTAATAACCTAATTGTGAGCATGTTAACTGAGGTTAAGCACCAAACCTCAGATACAAGCCTGGAGACGAAGGAAACACCGCCTGGTGTTCATTATTATCGTTAGGATCTATATTTACAAGAGTAAAAGCTTCAGCACCGGACAGCTCCGCGGAGACAACTTCCTAAAGGTGAAAACAACGTGGTTTGGCATTTAATCGAAAGAGAGCGCGATATGATTTCCGCAAAACTGCGTTTAATAAACAGGCTTTTTTCCCCTCAATCAATGAACTTACCCGGCCTAGATATGAGAGGAGCCTTTAATTCCCTTTGCACAAAACTCATGCAAAACAAAGGTGGGAAATACTATCGAATTGTTGATTCAAACCTGTATGAATGTTACTCAGATATCAATTTCAAAGTTTGTTACAGTTTTTCACAATTGTTAACACATAAAAAGTGAAAATGTGCACAACCTTCGCTTCATGTAACAATCACTTGACCCAATTTGATACAACTTCACACTCCCTTATCTGCATGAGACTCTGACGTTCCTTCTTTACACCCTGATGTCAGTTACACATCACCTCGTTGTCAAAACACAACACGTTGCTCACACTTCTCAATCAAACCTCAAAGCATCAACCTGCAACACAAACATTCAGGTCTGTAGCCGTTTGGAATCAGGACTGCAGCATGAAAGAGTGGTGAACCTCCGTTTAGTTTGGTGAAGAATGGAGAACTTTGAAGAGAGAGACAACCAGAGAAGGAGAGGAGGAGGAGAGAGAGGAGGAGGATGCTTACTTCATTTTAGTGAGGGGGGGGGGGGGGGGGGTTCCAGGTTTGCAGGTTTCCAGGTTTGTGTGTACAGTTTGGGGAAAGCTGTTATTGTTTTGAGAAACATATTTTTTTTTTTTTTTTTGTGAAAAACCGTAACACCACTTATTTTACCACAACTGGCATGCGGACTAGTGGTGGGACAATGTATCCAAATATCGTGATACTCTCTGATGCGATACTTTAATTTTTAAAATGTTTGTATTAAAATATGCAGGCAATATTAACTGATACCATGTATTAAGCCCGTTAACAGTCCTGCTCACCAGTCACTTCTTCATGACTCCTCTTGGCCTTTTTCCCGTCCATGGCTATATTGCGTGTGTGTGTGTGTGTGTGTGTGTGTTGTCGTCATACATTGTTTGATCTCAGTTGAGAAATTCTGTGAAACTGACAGAAAATGCAGTGAATAATCACGGTATATGATTAATTCCTGCCTTTGCCTTTACACTGATATT
Source organism: Chelidonichthys spinosus (assembly GCA_029853015.1). Lineage (NCBI taxonomy): Eukaryota > Metazoa > Chordata > Actinopteri > Perciformes > Triglidae > Chelidonichthys > Chelidonichthys spinosus. The sequence goes on from CM056841.1 coordinate 3,848,565, forward strand.
TTTCCTCCTTCAGATACACACAGATATCATGATGCATATCGTAGATGATTATCTTGCAATGTATCGAGTATCGCAGAATCGTAGTATCGTGATATCATCGTTATGGTGGGCCAAATATCGGAATATTTTTGTAATGTGAGTTACTCTGGGATTCCCACCCCTAATATGGATGCAACACCTCTCTTCATCCTCTAAGAAGAGCAAATGTTGTTCATGTCAGTCACAAACTAATAAATACATACTCCACGTTTGAATTGTCTTGAGTTTACCGTGCTGGTCGTTCAGAATGAATTACCCACGTGTAAAATGAACTGAGCGAGAATAAAATCAACATAAAAATATGCCGCATGTACATATTGACAAAAGTTGCTCGGCGTCTAAATGTGTTTCAACATCTGGCGGGTAAAAGGGAATTGGATTTTTTATGGTGTATAATTAAATGTTAGTAATACTAATACTATACTAACTCATAAAAAAACACGCTTGTGGCCACGACAGATCATCCCAGTTTGAACTGGATTGCTGTTTTCTTTTTGTTTGTTTTTTTGTCAGCTACACTTTAACTTAGATTCCAAATGTCCTATAAATATGATTTAATGTAAATAGTGTATAGTAAGTTAAGTGGAAAGGAACATATCATTTGGTCGTTTTTATTGGGGAAAGGACACAGAGCTCATTACCTATAGTTCTTATTCTTATACTTTTATGTATAAATGTAACCTGAAGTGTCTTTTTCCGACAGAATAAGTGCGTGTACACAAAGTCATATTAAACACAGAAAAAGCCACTAAAAGTTTAATTTTGTTTGCTGAAACTCACTTATTTGATTTCATTTTACACCTGTCTCATTCTGCTCCAGCTTGTTTTTATTTTCTCTTGTCTCTTAAATGACTGTTTTTAATGCATTTAAATGTCTTATGTGTTTCGTTTGCGCTGCTTTGTGTGAAATGCTTTGAATTGCCTTGTTACTGAAACGTGAATATAAATAAACACCTTGCCGGGCTTGTTTTGATGATCGGTGAGGTACAATAAAGTTTTCTTTCAAAGGAATCTGGATACTTTGCCGGGCGCATAACGCCTTTTTCTTTCCACAACTAACTCTGTGGATTTAGGGTTAAATTGGACAAAAACATGTTGGTGATTGAACATATTTCATTATAGTTTTGGTAAAGAGAATTAACACTGATACAGAGACTCATGTATTTTAAGCCTGGTTTGCTTTTGATTATAAACATAAGTGAGGTGCTCGACACACACAAACACACACACACACACACACACACACACACACACACACACACATCTGTGTTCCAGTCACTCCCTTTATAGAAGAACAATGTGTTTGTCCCATGAGGCCGAGTCCGCTGGGATCCGGTGAACACACAGTGGAGCGAGAGGACGTTTGTGTTTTTGAAGCAGAAAAAAGGAAATGGAGAGAACAGAACAGATGGATCCCTAAGGAGCCCGGCTCGCCAGCAAAACCAGTCAAACCACTTCTGTCAGAGGGGAGAAGATAATCTATTGATGGGACTCTAAACAGACAACTTTCTGATCAAAAATCAATTCAATTCTCTTCACCATCTCCCTCCTGATGGTGATCATGAACATGTAATAAACCGATTAAATCTCCCTCGCTTTTATTCCCAACACATCCTTATTTGGTCACTGACACGTGTCCTAATTTGTCCGTTTAGCTATGGAGGAGGAAGCTAACGACCAACCACTCGGCAACATCGTTTTTATCAGTTTGTGGTGACATTTGTGTCCAGTGTGGACGCATCAGGGATTCTGATTCTGGGTCAGATACATGAAGAGTTTAATCATTCAGCTGTCCTCTTTAGCAAACACGATAAAAAGGCTCTATCTGCAAAGTGAGAGGCTTTGGGAGATATAAGGGCCACTTTAAACAGCTTTTCATTGATATTGATACTTATACACGTGGTTGGCGATTTGCACAGATTATTTTTGTGTAGCCCAAATGTTCAATGTACATTTGTACTGTGGAAGAAAAACTCCTCAGGTCCAATTCTGTGGCTGGTTCAAAAGAGGTTTAATCACTGACAGTGGAGAAAGGACAATGTCGCGTTGCCACACAGTCCATTCTAAAATATGTGAGTTGAGGGATAACTTTATACACAGAACCAAAGGGGCAGGTCCAAACAGTGAATTTACATAGATTCAATACACGTCTCTCCCAAGTGGAAGAGACGTCCTGAGACAACATAAAGGTGTGACTTCCCTCGGAACAGCTGGGTTCTTTCTACATAGTGTCACAACAGGGGCCATTCATGAAGGCCTTGATCAAGTATGTTAGATGAAGGTGTTTCAGGGACGGTCCAGGAAGGGGGACAGACCAGAGGTTCTTTTCATCAACATGACAAGGCTTACATACAATGAATGCAGCTCAGCAGGACATTTGATGTTCCCGAGAGAAAGGAACATTATATGGGATACAAATAAGAAATGTAAGGTAACGCATTTTCTTCTACAGTACATACTGTCTTTTTTTTTCTTACATGTTTTGTGTTGGTTGGATGTCTCTTTTGTATGTTGTAATGTAATTAATGCAGCAATTTGCCTATCATCCAAGAAAATTTCTCCTTTGGGAGATCAATAAAGTAACTTTGACTTTGAAAACGCAACACATTTAGTGGGAACACTTTTATTTTAGGCTTAACACACAAATTTAAATTCTGTTTTCACGAATGGCATCCCTTGAGAAGAACGTGATAGGTTGTTAACCCGACCTGCCAGTTTGTTATCCAGAACCATCTGACAAGTTGTCATTGGGAGACACTTTCAAAGTATGTTTGGCAGGTGATTGGATGAATCATCTGTCAATCAAACTCTTGTTGTTGCCAGTCGGGAGATGACCAAACAGTCACCCGTAGCTGCCATTATTTGAAGCTTGGCAAGATGGCAAAAACCAGCTACAGTTAGGTTCAGGCAACAAAAACTAGCTACATTTAGGTTCAGATAACAAAAACTAGCAGTTTAAGGTTGAGTAGGTGATTCTATTCAGAAACACATTCTGTTATATTACTTGAAATCCTCGTAACATGCAAGCAATGAATACATTTAATACATAAAATGCTCTGATATGAAACATTAAGGGCCCTAGTTTCTTGGCGCAGCGCAGGGCGGCGCAGGGCGGCGCAGGGCGGCGCAGGGTGGCGGAGCCGGCGTAATGCAAGTTTCGACCCGCGCAGCCTTGCGCACGGTCAGTTTGGCAGTTTGGTGGATCGCCTGCGCCAAGATGGGTGTGGCGGCGCAGCAGGGGGAGGCGTCAGAGATTCAGCTTGGTGTAGCGGAAGTTTCGTGGCAAAAAGCCTCACCGAGACTTCGCCGAAAGCCCGCCAGCTCCAACCTGGTCTACTCTTGGCGTAAGGCGCAAGGTGCAAATAAAGTCCATTCATTCGAGGCGAACCTCCCCTAATGCATTAAAGGTGAGGAGAGGAGCTCATTTGATTGGGGAAGATCTGAATCGGACATGTCAGCCCTGCGATAGACTGGCGTCCTGTCCAGGGTGTACCCTGCCTTTGCCCAATGACAGCTGGGATCGGCTGGGCTCCAGCCCCCCCGCGACCCTGAATCACGGTACGATAAGCGGTAGACAATGGATGGATGGATGGAAGATCTGAATCGGCTGTAATATTCCCAGTCCACGCCTCGTCTCCTCTTCGTCTCCTCCTCGTCTCCAACTCACCCCTTCTTCTCCTCCCTCTTTCCCACTTGTGCCATGGGGAGTGACGGGAGGTGTGCCTGCGCGAGCCTGCGCGGTGCACGCAACTTGCAAAGTCCAGGCGGACACACCCTGTTGGCGTGGTGCACGTGCCCTGCACGCTGACTACGCCTAGTCTACGAAAGTAGGGCCCTAAATGTAATCTGTGGCCGTGGTAGGACTGTAAAACCCCGTCCAATGAAAAAGTCTGTCAATGGTTACTTCCTGGTTGCACCCTGCTGATCTCGAGCACTCAATTGGCCTTCTGGGGGAGGGGCTTTGAACAGAGGTTTGAACCAAGGGGGCTTGACTTTATGAGTTCAGCAATGCGTTCAAAGTCTTTGCAGTTTTTCCAAATGACCGACTCAACCTTTAAGTTGATGCATTAAAACTACATACAGATAGATTCAGGCAGCAACAATGAGATATGGTTGCGTATGTCCACCATAAAAATGGATCCCAATTAACTTTCCATTGGCTTTGTGTTTATGCTCAGCGACATAACAAATACATATCAGTATCAGTTTTGGTCTTCATTCGTAGAAGGAGAGCAGGTTTGTGTTTGTTCCAGCCTGGTGTCTAAGTGACCTCCAGCAGAATGTTTATTAGAGGCATCAGTCACCACTGAACATTAAGCACTCTCCACAATGTGGCTGAGCTGTTCAGACCAACTTCACCCACTAACAACCACCGTGCACTTGACTGAAAGTGGGAAAGGAATTATGGGATCATATTCACACTTTATAATGTCAAATAATCAATTATTAAAAAGCAAAAAAAGGTTCACAGGAGAAGAGTGGAATTACCACCTTGTGGTTGTCTCTCTGCCAACCATCCGGGTAACAATAAACATCCAAAATGTCACCACGTCGTCATTTCATCCTCCACGTTTGTGTGATATTGTCATGATTAGCATATGAATTCTTGAGCTATGGCCATAAAATGGATTTTGTGGGGTCACAGTGACTTTTGACCACAATTATCATCAGCTCATCCTCCGTTCATCGTGCGCCACATTTGAAACTATTACAGTATAAGGTGACTTCAATCGAACATTTTCACAAATGTCTAAGATAACTTTTCTGTAGGCGGAGATAGTTCCCAACCTCTTGCTGCGTTAAATCCCTCTGGATTAAATGTAAACGCACCGTCATCAAACTCTGCTTTATTCCAGCCGCGATGGAAAGGCTCAGCTTTTAATAAAACAAATCCGTATGAGAGTTTCTGCCAAACAGCTTTACTCCGCAGAGCACTTTACCTCAAACTGTGAGTCACGTCTTACCGCTAATCCCTCATTTGTGCTTTATATTGAGAAGTCTCCTGCTTAATCTCGTCGCTCTGCTATCATACATCACATTATATAGCCAAAAATATGTTTTTTATATAATATGATAATAATGCTCAATTTACATTTTTTTTTTTTGGTTTACCTTTTAATCCCCTTTTGCATTCATTATGGAGGCGGCTTTAAATATAAAAAATAAAGTAATAATACATCTCCATCTATTTGGGAATTAGCTGCGAGAGTCCCTTAAGTTGGATGAACCCGAGAACAGTTTCATCTTCTGTTGAGTGATGTTTTATATAATAAAGCTCCTGTTTGACTTCAGGCTTTGGCTTCGTCTCTGTGGATTCTACTGGTTGAGCTGTTTGTTTGTATTTATGTTTCTATGAGAATGTTGCTTTCACACTTTTTATTGTATAACTTTTATTTTGATTATTTCAACATATATGTTTTTGTTGCATTTTCCTATTGTTTATCAGTTATGCAGTTATTAGTGGTAACCCCTGCATGTGAATGCATGAATGTTCACCGCATTGTTGCCTCTGACGGACGGTGTTATGCACCCACAGAACATATCCTCATGAACCAGTTTGTCAAATGTCGAGAAATGCATGTCCATTTTAACTAGTTCCATGTTCAGTCTTTTCAAAATAAAGGCAACAATGTGTGTGTAAATCTAGGCAACGCAGGTTTGAGGAAATGATTGTAGTTTGGGGTTAAAATAACGACAGAGGTGATGATCCTTTAGTAGTAGCATGAACAGTAAGCTAACGTTGACTTCTAGTTTCTAGTTTATGGTGATTACATATAAATTGATCTGTTGGGATAAATACATAACTATATATTTTAGAAACTTTAATCCTAATTTTCACATCAAACATTTACCCTGTGATGTCTCTTCAGAGACACTTGACAACCCCTGCTAGCCTTACTTACTTCTCAGGAAACAGTTGTACCGTATCACTGTGAGCATCTGGCTCCTGTTCTTTTCCACTGACGAGAAGATGCTTATGGCAAAGGCATCTGCCAAAAGAATGTAGTGTAATATTATCACCAACATTTTAAACCAGTTTAACATGTGCTCAGTATGTCTCCTCTCAGTCTGCCAATAAAGATCATTTGAATATCACCAAGTGGACTAGAGGGAGAGAGAGAGCAGATAGATGCTGAGATGGAGAGATGTTACCATGGCAACAGATGTTGGGTCACTGAGGCGGTGAGAGTCCAATGAACTGTACCCTGGTGTGTGTGTATGTGTATGTGTTTGTGTGTGTTTGTGTGTGTGCGTGTGTGTGTGCATGTGTGTGTCTGACCTTGGCTCTAATGCAACAGAGAGCTGGAGTCAACAAGCTGGCAATCAGCCAACTACCCGACAAACAAACACACACACACATGCTGTACACACAAACACCCCTGCGTACAGGTATGACTTTGGTTGTCATGGTAACTGTGATTCAGCCTCACACATACAACTGGATATAACTCCAATTCTTAGTACAAGTCCCGCCCACTAACTGTGTGTGTGTGACACGGAGAACGTCATGCATGAGAGCCAGAAAGAACCAAAGACGTTCCACTCATAGAACAATAGTTATGTTATGTGTGTATATATATATATATATATATATATATATATATATATATATATATATGTGTGTGTATGTATGTATGTGTTTTGTTGGAATTAATGTTTAAAAGTGATACAAAGTATTACAGTTACTTATGATTGCTTGGACAATACTTTCAATACTTTTAACAAGTTTCCTAAACTCTTAACACAGTTTGCAACATCCGCCTGTAAGCTATACAATTAACATGTTTGTTGTTGCTTTGACACAAAGGGCCCTAGTTTCGTGGCGCGGCGCAGGGCGGCGCAGGGCGGCGCAGGGCGGCGCAGGGCGGCGCAGGGCAGCGCAGGGCAGCGCAGGGCGGCGGAGCAGGTGTAATGCAAGTTTCGACCCGCGCAGCCTTGCGCACGGTCAGTTTGGCAGTTTGGTGGATCGCCTGCGCCAAGATGGGTGTGGCGGCGCAGCAGGGGGAGGCGTCACAGATTCAGCTTGGCGTAGCGGAAGTTTCGTGGCAAAAAGCCTCGCCGAGACTGCGCTGAAAGCTCGCCAGCTCCAACCTAGTCTACTCTTGGCGTAGGCGAATTACAGCTGGCGGAGTGGAAGTTTGGCTGACCGGCGGCAGTGCGTACACGTCACCAAGTCCTCACAGGCGGGTTTCCACAGTTTCAGGCACATTTAAATGCAATAAATAATCACAAAAAACACTATTTAATGCAACTAATTGAATCAACACGTGAATTTATATCTATATAGATTGTCCCGTCACATCTGACGTCAGATCAAAGGCGGATGGCACGCTTAACGGAAACTCAGCCTGACTGAATTAACACAGCTGAAACTGTGATGCAAACTAACGAGTTCACATCTCTCTCAGCCCCCACTACCTGAAAAACAGTGATTTAGGGGCGCGTAGGTGGCGGAGTGGTTCGAGCATGCCATGTATGTGACACGTACGCATACGCCGCCGACCCTGGTTGAAATCCCGTCCGAAGGTCTTTTGCTGCATGTCACATCTCCCTCTCTCTCTCCCGTTTTTCATATCTATCCACTGCTAATAAAATCTGTCTATGCTTGAAAAAATCTTTAAAAAAATACAACACTTTTGGGGATCGTGTTCTGCTTGTGCGCTGGTCTCGAGCCTCGGCAGCCTGTTGTCCGTGTCCGTGGAGAGACGTGCAGCTTTGCCGCAAGCTGGAACCGGAGTTGGTGTCCCGCCGTTCTGGTGTTGATAGACATGCCTAAAATGTGCCTACAATTTCTATAGTGATATAATATCCGCATTATAATTATTATGACTATACGCACGCACAGCGCGTGATGCACGTGGTGGGAGCGGCGGCGCTGCCTCTGTCATCGGGTTGTCAAGTGACGGAACTTGCACTGAACCTCCCCTAACGCATTAAAGGTGAGGAGAGGAGCTCATTTGATTGGTGAAGATCTGAATCGGCTGTATTAATCCCAGTCTACGCCTTGTCTCCTCCTCGTCTCCCACTCACGCCTTCTTCTCCTCCCTCTTTCCCACTTGCGCCGGTGGGAGCGACGGGAAGCTAGCCTGCGCAGTGCACGAAACTTACAAAGTCCAGGCGGACACACCCCGTCGGCGTGGCGCAGTGCGCTGCACGCTGACTACGCCTGGTCTACGAAACTAGGGCCCAAAATGCATGAAGTGTTACAGTCAACACATTCAAAATGCTTAAATGTCTTTAACACACACTCAACCCAGACCAAAACAATGGATTTTTCCTGCCAAATTTACAAATGCTTTCACACAGTATATGTCAGAACAGATAACATCATGTTCAAGAAGGAATTTGCCATTTCAATTCTGGTTTGACGCTTACTGCATTTGGTTGTCTCTGTACTTGTACTCTGCATAATGACGATAACGATGAATCTAATCCAATCTGAACAATTTATAGGATAAAGTCAAAGTGAACAGCGATTCATATTGAAATTGAAACACGAATATATTGCCTGTATGTTTTTCCATTGCTACTGAGAAACAGCTGATTGATGTTGCAAATAGATCAATCACAGAGAATCCCATCTAGGAAGAGGAAGACGAGTACCATGTTATCTTGCAATAATGTCCTGTTTCAAATCAGCTTCTACTGCAGCAGTTCTGTCTCTGGATATTTTTTTTTCATAAACCGTACCTTCTATATCGCTACTCTGAGATGGGTCCTTTAAATTTAATTTCTACAGCAAAAGAAACAAAATGCATGCATATACTAAACCGAACAAAACACAATCTATGACCTCTACTATAGTGTCTATTGTATAAGGACAGACCTGACATACAGTATACAATAATGCAGTTTCCGTGATTCCATCTGATGTTATTGTTATTTATGACATTGTGCTATGATTAACTAAATGTTCCTGTTGGAAGAGAACATGTGTTGGTGTTTAGTAGACATAGTGTATTGTGTTAGCGTATTATTGTATTTTGACAATGTGTTGGATTTTATGTAACTGTGTGATTTTTTAGGATGAAAATAACTGTTTTGCCATTTTATGTCTGTAAGTGTGTTAAGAGTTTAAGAAAATTGTTTAAAAGTATTGAAAAAATTGTTTTAACCAATGAATAACAATCTGGTTGACCCCGCCAAAGTTAAGCTTTAAAGCATTTTTTTATTTTTATAAAAATATATAGTTAGAAGATATAGTATACTGTGATACTGTAGCATCACAATGCTTCTTGAAAATCCATCTTTCCATATTTGTGTTCATTAAGCCAGATGGCAGACAAATCAGTGTCCACCGAGGAACTACTGGCAGGTAGGGGCGTGTCTTAGGTGTGTGAGACGACACAGAGAGGCGACTGTTCTAAACAACAATGGCGGCTCCTTCAGAATTTCGCATGACCGCTGCAAGAGCACCAGTTCTGTCAGAACTGGAGCCACTGGAGGCTTTTCTCCATGGACAAGATGTTTTTTGCCCTTTGCCCAACTGACTTCAGCAGGAGTTTGATTGACAGATTGATTCCATTATCTGCCAAGTAATTCTTTTAAAGTGGCTGCAAACTGTTGTCACTGCTGTAGAGGCCACAAACAAACTAACCAATCAATGCAGTGCTAGAAGGATAAGATGTATTAATGTTTTTATCAATGGATTCTGGTTGCTTTGAAGTGAGCATAGACAACAGCTTCAGTACACTTGAATGATATTGATTATTTTAAGTGAAATATGTACTATATACTTCCATCATAATGTCTACAACATTACCTCACCGTCCTTTATGATGGGGAACTAAAGCTGTTATATCCATCTTACTCTCTTCAAATTCAGTCATTTTACCTCACAGGACATGGAAGTGCACAAACACCCCCATTCCAAAGAATCCAAACTAGCCCTTTAAGTTATTTCCAAGGTTTCATATCTTTGTGTTCACAGACAAACAAACATGCTCAAATCTTAGTAATAATTTATGAAAATGTCCTTGTCTGTAGATAATGAATAAAACAGTAATCCATTTCCTGAATCCTTCGAGTCCTGTGAGTATTCCAGGTTCTGAGTTTGTGTCTCTAATGTTCCTAGATGGCACAGGGCTAAAAGACAACATCGAGTTCAGGTGAAATATGTGGGAAAATGTGTGTCATTGACTGTTGTTGAATGATTCACAACATGAAACGAACGAATGAAAGTCAACAGGATCCCATTTAAAATAAAATCAAAGACAATATTAGAAAACATTAAAAATATGTCCGGATTATGAGCCTAAACTGGGATATGCACCAGCATAAAAAAAAGCAGGAATGTCTATCATACCAAAATATCATGTACATATATTTTCATAAATTATTATTAAATGCTATTAAGTTCAGCTAGGCACAAACGCTGGACCCGAGGGAAACAGCTTGTGATATTGTAGCTCCTTTGAGGCTTAAATGACACAAATAACTTTTCCAACTCTAATTGTTGCATGAAGGTCATTAGGGCTGCAACTTACAATTGTTTACATTATTGATTAGTTTGTCAATTACTTTCTCCACTAATTGTTTAGCCTGTAAAATGTCTCTCAGACAGAGGAGCAAGAAACAAACACAATTTACATTTGACAAGCTGGAATTAGTGAAATGACTTAAACCATCAATCAACAATTCAAACAACATTCATTCCTTCAGCTTTAATGAAGAGAGTCAACGAATACATGCTTTACTGTGAAAAACAGTTTAAAAAGTTGAAGGCATCGAAGAATTAATGTATTATTTAATGTATCTCCTTTATTTTACCTTATTTAAAAATAGATATTTTTAATCTGCATGAACTTGTATTTTCTTTTGCAAACTTGTTTAATTGTGCTATTAATATCCTTTATGTTTAGGATTATTTTGAATATAATCTGTGTTTACTTACTTCATCCCAGAGATTCTTATTTTATAATTTATTTCCTTCATTTTAAGTTTACTTACTTCTGATTTAGTTCTCAAAATGCAATCTTTTTAGTATAGTATTAGTATAGTAGTATTCATCTGATATTTGCGAATTGTGTAACTGAAAATTGACATGACGATGTGTCGAACATATAATCCTCGGCTCATTTAAAAGTATTTGAAAATAACTAGATATGACTAAAGAACTACAATGCCATTATAAGCATTGACGTTGGGTTTGTTCGTCATGTATGTGTTTGTAACAAGAGCATTTATTTTGTTTTAGATTTAAAACCGGGCTGAAATGTGGCCTTACAGAGAGAAAGATTATTTTGTAAACTCATTTTAACTCTAAAAGGTACAGCATGCAGTTCCTCTCAGCTCATTGGTGTTTGTTGAGAATTTGAAAGTAGACACAGCGGAGCAGACATCCACTAAAGTGTTTTAGAAGTTTAGTTTTAAACCCATGAAGCCTCATTACTGCTGAGACAGAAGGATCCACTCAAACCTTCGATCAATACTTCAATCGATCAGCGCCTCCTCGGGTGAACCCCGTCTGTGATACTTACGTCTGCTGGAAACGTTTTGATCCTCTCTCCTCAACTGGTTATTGTCTCCTTTCTTTACCTCAATTGCTTCCATTTATTTGCTGCCATTCTTTCCATTGGTTGTCTCTGATGCTGACAACAGGAGAGACACACTGTGCACAGCCTTTTGTGTGTGTGTGTGTGTGTGTGTGTGTGTGTGCGTGTTACATAACCAGCTCTCTACTCATCTTGAAGTGACACTAAAATAGCTGCAGCAGCTTCACACTCTGTCGTCTCTGGGTCTTTTAAAAGCACCAATTAGAGACATTTAATCACCGCCCCAACTGTCCGGACCAGTTACACTCAGTTACACAGGAGGAGACGGGGAGCATTGCATTCGTCCTCTGCTGTCTCCAGGACAACCTGCCTGCATTGAGGTGAACTACAAAAGCGCCAAATTCCATTTTTGAAACTCTTTTCCAAAAACAAGTTCTGCCGTCAACACTTCTTTTCACACCTTCTTACGTTTGTCGGCGCGCTAATGTTCAGAATCATTGTTGCATTGAGAAGATAAAAAGAGATGAATTAGAGGTTTCGGGGTTGTCTCAGCATTTTACCGCACCGTTAATGGTTGCCACTTTTCTTTAATGCTATATTAGTTCTGTCCTCTAACAGGCGTTACGATTGGCTAATCCTGGAACAAAGTAACCTCTTAAATGCCACAAGGACGCAGGCTAACAGGACTGCTGTAGCACAATTTAAAGCGAGTATGAAGGGACTTTTCCAAGAATTAATAATAATAATAATTCAAGGCCATCAGTGGACACCCCGAAGCGAGCAATTCGCTCCTCTACTTCAGGTAGAGGTACCACCATCGCTGAAATCAAACAACTGTCGCTCAGCAAAGTCCAGACTCTTCTCTGTTCTGGTGCCTCAGTGGTGGAACGAACTCCTGATAAATGTCAGGACAGTAGAGTCACTGCCATCTTCAGAAAAAGGCTCAAGACTCACCTGTTCAGACTTCACCTCGACTCTACATAGCATGACCCACTAACAACACCCCCTGTAGTGCTGAACAACTACTACTTTACGCAGAAGAGGACCTAACACTATACAAAAGAAAAACCCAGTATCTATACAAAGAACAACCCAGTATCTACACAAAATAACTACTTAAAGTTACAAATCTCTTGACAGGTCCAGGACATTCAATATTTGTCAAATAATATTTTGTTACAGATCGTCTTCCTGATGATGTCCTCAGTCATCACATCGGAACACCAATGATATTATGAGTGCCAAAGCTTTGCTAAGTTTGTGTTCAATCATAGTGGAAAGTAAATTCCATATCACAGAATATCACTTTATTCCCATTCATTCGTTGAATGCTGTTATAACGTTAGCTAGCTAAACTGTTTATATGCTAATTATGCTAACATGCTAATGTTGCTACGGGTGATCAGTGGTGTTTAGCATTATAAAATAGCCCACTGAGAACAATCCTAATTTACGGTTATTATCTCCTACATTTATTTATTATTGTGATTGATAAACAGGAGAGATGAAATTCTGGAAAAATGATTTCCAGAATTATTCAGAATTTAAATCAGGCTAGATTCTGGAAAAAAGAAAAACCCGGCATGGCCATATATTTATAGAAGTCCCTAGACTTATCTCCTCAAAACATCTGAATGTAAATAGATCTCCCCTTTACAGACAAGACTGCTTTATGTTAATCCAACACTGTTTTGGACTAAATCCAGGCAGACTTTTGCATGCAGTATAAGTGTGTTATTTTCTCCTATTCTAAAATGTTTAATATGAATATTTTTGCATATTGGGGTCCCTAAACAGTCTTGGAATTGCATAAATTGGGTATGACAGGAAAGCTGAGACTCTTGTGGATCCAATGAGCCCAGCTGTACCCCTAGCCTGAGATTTAGCAACAACAAGGGGCTTTCTGGGCAGTTTATACACCAGAAGTGCTCGGCATCCAAAAAAAAATGCAATTCTTGTCAAATGTTTTTCATATCAAATGAAATCATTTTTCTTTAGTTTAGTGTGTTAGCATGACAAAAAACCTACATACTGGACACTTATGGTGCTAGAACATGAATGTCGGCAACACTGTCGCCAGAAATAACTGTTGCCATCGTACATTTCTGCAACAGAAAGCATACGTCACATGTAAATGCTCCCATGTTCATATCTTCAATACTTGATTAGTTTGGTTTAGGCAACAAAACTACAAAACTAATGTGTTTTAATACAATAACATATGAATAAAGAACTTACAATTGATTACTGGTTTAAAAGTGTAATAAAGTAAATTAGAAATAGAAATAGTTGCTGTTTTTTTTTTTTTTTGGTGTCAGTTAACATGAGTGGAGTTCTCTTTGCTTCCATAGTGATATTGTATGGAAGAGCACACATTTACCTACATTCTGACCTGAAATGATGTATGGAGAGGTGAAATCGTGGCAATGAGAGCAAGTTAAAAGGTGTTTCCCATTCCACCCCCATTCCACTCAAATACACACTAATATAAACATGTGAGAGCAACATTTGTAATAAGCTTCAAAGGAAGTTTTAATATTCTAAACATTTTGAATGGGACCATAATGGTGAATAACAGCATGTATTAAAGATGGGGAATCTTTGAATGAGGAGACAGCTGTTGAAAATGACTCAAATGCATGAATTTGTGTCAAGTTTGAACAGTGGTCCATTTGAATGAGAACATTTCTGTGTTGAAAGTGTCAAATATTTATGAAAATATGAAAGGAATGAATGAGAAAAGAAATTGCACACCTGTAATGGAGCTTAAAATCTTCATGTCTGAATTAAGTTTCTATGGTGAAAAATGTGGGAGGAGTTAAATGACTTCCAGCATTTGCACCAATTTGCATTTCTGATATTGGTCAGTTTGTTCGTCTTTCTTATAGAACATTACATAACGAGCATCAGCATAAAGTAAATGTTTTCGGTTTGGTTAGGGACACGCACACATTAGGGGATCGTTAGAATTCATCCACTGGGGACCATGAATGTGTGTCCAAAATGGTATTATAATGCTTCCAGTCATTATACAGGAGAGGTCTTTTCCACACAGTATGTTATATTATGAGCTCTATGTATGATGTTTACACAGTAAAATATGTAAATATCGTATATTCAAACCTTCTTTAAATTGGGTTGATATATCTGAAACTTGGGGTCCACTAGAATTAAGTTATTTGAACAATGTTATGATATTTTAGTCATTTAAGAGGTATTTGTTTTTCTTTGAGGGGACAGATCACAGTAAAGGAATAGTTTGACATGTTTTTTGAAAGATCAGATGGATATCAGTTCCATCTCTTCGTGTCTAGTACGGAGATCATCAGGTCCAGGACATGATCAGATGGCTGCATACAAAGATAAAACCAGAATGGCCAATAAGAGATGGTTTCCCAGAATGCCAGAGCTCCTTTGAAGCCAGATTATTGTATATTAAATCGTAACTGGCGGCTTTTCAAATAGATATCCATGCTGAATCCTGCCTACAGGTGGTCGTAGATGGAGACGTTTCAGCGCCGAGGCTGCAGCTCTGTGTGGTTAGTTAACCAGCTGATGCTGATCCACATTAAGTGTAACTCCTCCAGACAGTGCAGTGATTAAATGCCTCTAATTGGTGCTAGAGACAGAGCCAGTGTCTGTGTCACATAATGAGCTCTGTTCTCACGTCGAAGCCACACTAATAACTTCACGAGCTATCTAAATGTGTGTGTATATATATAGATGTGTGTGTGTGTGTATTTTGTATCTATATGTGTTTCAGTCATCGTTTTTCCCGAAAAAAGACAACTTATTGGCCAACATCAGCGATCTCCTGTGTGATAGGTAACTGCAGGATGAAGAGCCGACACACGCACAGAAAGAAAATCTCCACAAAGCTGCATGAAATGCTACAAATCAGACGAGCAGTTCGTTTGATCGACTTCCCGTCAGCAGACGGGTTCATAAAACACATTCTTACCCGGCGCAAGGATAAAAGAAGCAACCTTGTGAGCGTCTCTGAATGATACCTGCTCACATGGCTTATGTGCAGCCTTAATACTCCCCGAAGCGCCAACGGGGGAGAGAAGCCATCAATCAATAAACACTATCTGGAACGTACCGGAGGAGCTCAGCAGTGGAATCGGCAGCAG
This sequence comes from Chelidonichthys spinosus, assembly GCA_029853015.1. NCBI lineage: Eukaryota > Metazoa > Chordata > Actinopteri > Perciformes > Triglidae > Chelidonichthys > Chelidonichthys spinosus. The sequence continues at coordinate 3,864,232 of CM056841.1, forward strand.
TCGGTCCGAATCCGTAACAGACTGAACGTCCACATGAATCAACCATGCTGAGATACATTTACATCCCCGTTTCACTGCGTGAGATATGCATCAAGCTTTCATGAGGAAAAAACAACCCTGCTTCCTTAAAAGCACCCTCAATTATATTTCCAGGGAAACATCCGTTTATTTCCCCCGAACCAAATGGTCACCATTTGAAACACGATTAAACAAATATAATAATAATTAAAAAAAACATGCTACAAAAAGACAAAATTAAGTTTTGTAAAAAAAAAAAAAAAAACACATCGTGGTTTGATTCAAAATTACATTGATATGTCACAAAATGTCTAAAATCCACCATGGCCAATATGGCGACTATGTCCACTCTTTATATGGTCAACCCTGTCTCCTACACAGAAAGAAACGCATTTCCTCCTAGATAACATTCACAGTTTGAGAGAAACTATTACTGGTTAGTAAAAGAACATCATGATTTGGATTAAAATGACTAAAAATGCACAAAGGTTGGTTCCAAGGGGACACTAACAGCAGTCGCCTGGGTGAAAGTCCACCAACCAGACCTCCTCCCAACGTGGACTTGTTTGGATCTTCTCCAAGGAGAGCAAAAATCCACCACATGATACATTAACATCATGGGGAGGTTTCACTCAGGAGGTAGAGCGAGTTGGCTGGTAACCGCAAGATTGCCGGTTCGATCCCCGGCTCCTCCTAGCTGAGTGCCTGGTGTCCCTGAGCAAGACTCCGCCGTCGGTGTGTGAATGGGTGAGTGAATGGGTGAATGTCAGTCATTACTGTAAAGCGCTTTGGACAAAAGCGCTATATAAATGAGGCCATTTACCATTTTACATCAACAGGACATTCACAATAGTTACCTTTGTCTGGAAATGTCATTTTTAACAAGGAAGGAAAGAGGAGGTAGGTAAAGAAGGAAGGAAGGGATGATGTAAGGAAGGAAAAAAGGATAAAGGAAGGAAGGAAAAGGGGGAAGATGTAAAGAAGGAAAGCAGAAAGAGGGAGGAAGAAATAAAAGTGGAGATTAGGTTGAGAAGTAAAACGGAACCAGGGAGGAGGTAACAAAGGAAGGACAGAAGGAAGGAAGGGAAGAAGGAAGGAAGGAAGATTTCTTTTGTGTGGAATCGTCATTTTTAGGAGACCAGACTGGAAAAAAACGTGTTGTAGTTAATGTGAGAAGTTGTGATCTGTTCTTTCCTAAACCGAAGCAGCTTGTTTTGTTGCTGAATTCCATCATTTTTGCACTTTCAGCACCACCCCGTAAAGCACCATTAGAGGTCCTGGACTGGAACCAGCAGAACCTAATCCTGCAGGTTATTTACTGAGCTGCAAACATTTGAACAACAAACACACTACGATGACTGATGTGTTTTATTACGGACAACAGCTTCCAGGAATCTCCCGCGTGGTTTTAAACTCCATCCCGATGCCCCGCAACAAGTCAGAAAAAAGGCAATCTCAGCCAGCGAGGAGCCGATGCACTTCTTTGTCTTAGTTGCACAGCAGCAATGGGCTTGTTAACCCTGAACCTGATGTTGTCCCCTCAGCCGATGAGGCTTTCTGCTGTCCTCTGTGAAATCAATCCACCTCGGTATCTCCGCGGGATCTGAGACACCGAGTCTCATCTGTGACTGTCGTCCTCCAGCTCTCTTGGAAATAATCCCTTTAAACTCCTCTCAGTGGCCCTGGATGGTTTTGGCTCTGCTCTGCTCACTGCTGGAAAATAAATTCCCCACCTCTGGCTGTTTTCCCAAACTGCTTTGATACAGAAACGCCATCCTAAAGAGACCCGGCGTTCATCCGTCCTGTCCTCTGAACTACAGGACAACCTCCAAATTACCTTTTGGTGCTGAGGTCATAGAAACAGAATTATTGCTAAAAGACTTTGGGAGAAGATAACGGCGATAACATCTTCATTCATTTCCCGTGTGCTTTGTGCCGGCAGCTCAGCAACACCAGCAGAGAGAAGGGAGTTTGTCGTTAAAGCATCTGATAGGAAACTGCATGGTTTTCATTTCATTTGCAAACTGCAAAACATCTCTTTTTTGTAATTTTATTAAGTGCACCATGTGCATGTACATGAAACGTTTCAGTACAGCAATACATCATGGTAAAAATTATATCCAGAAATGGGTTTTAATGTTCACACCAAATCTGGAGAAACCAGAGACTGTCTGTGGTCCCCCAGAGGTCTAGATAGTAGCTCACATTAGTCAAGAGACCAGACTAGACTATATGGAGAAACTAGAGACTGTCTATGGTCCCCCAGAGGTCTAGATAGTAGCTCACATTAGTCCAGAGACCAGACTAGACTATATGGAGAAACTAGAGACTGTCTGTGGTCCCCCAGAGGTCTAGATAGTAGCTCACATTAGTCAAGAGACCAGACTAGACTATATGGAGAAACTAGAGACTGTCTATGGTCCCCCAGAGGTCTAGATAGTAGCTCACATTAGTCCAGAGACCAGACTAGACTATATGGAGAAACCAGAGACTGTCTGTGGTCCCCCAGAGGTCTAGATAGTAGCTCACATTAGTCCAGAGACCAGACTAGACTATATGGAGAAACCAGAGACTGTCTGTGGTCCCCCAGAGGTCTAGATAGTAGCTCAGATTAGTCCAGAGACCAGACTAGACTATATGGAGAAACCAGAGACTGTCTGTGGTCCCCCAGAGGTCTAGATAGTAGCTCACATTAGTCCAGAGACCAGACTAGACTATATGGAGAAACCAGAGACTGTCTGTGGTCCAAACAACAAGGTCTCTGCTGTATTTATGTCTCGATTACATTATTTGAGTGTTGATGGAGCAGCTACAATGTTAGCGTAGCCTAGCACCCATCAACCAGACTATATTCAGAAAACCAGCGTTTTAAAAGTAGTAAGCTAGTCGTCTTGCAGACAGACCTTACAAAGCAATACTTTTTACTGATCATCAGCATTATAGAGGTTTTTTGCAGAATCCTTTGTATCTGTTTATTGCTTTTCGTCATCTCCATCTTGGTTTTTTAATGTCGTGCCATTCTTGGCCGTGACACAAGAGGGCGGAGCTAAGTATAACAGAATATAGCTGAAAATACATTTTTAGGACCAACATTTTACAATTAACTTCATGAAGTGAGGCACTGTGAAAGGATTTAAGTTGTAAGACGAAGACACACACAACTCCTGTTGACCGGACAACACTGTGGCAGCGACCTGTCAATCACCAGGTAGCCCCGGTCTGTTTGACTCCAAATGGGACCAGTGGGACCAAATGGGACTCTAAATGGGACCATAATCTGCTAAATGATCATCATTCTGTATCGATTCAAGACCTGCAGTGTATAAATTGTCTAGATTGTGCCCACATGCCATCCACACCTCACTGAGATGTGAACCCAGTGACCTTGACATGCTGCCGCTTCTGTTCCATCAGGAAACTTTGTAAAAAAAAAAGCTCATTTTTTATTGAATATTATTGCTAAATCCATTGAAACAGCTCTGAATGAAGCTCACTGACTGAAAGAGACTTAAATTCTCAGCTTCAGTGAGGCAGCAGCAGGCAGACAGCTGACGGCCCGCAGCTCTGAGTGTGTGTGTGTGTGTGTGTGTGTGTGTGTGTGTGTGTGTGTGTGTGTGTGTGTGTGTGTGTGTGTGTGCGTGTACTTTAGTTGAGTCCATCTGTTGTTGTGTGTCCGCCCGAGGCGACGGCATGAGAGAGAGAGAGCGAGAGACAAAGAGGGGAAAAAAGAAAGACGGAAAGAAAAGATGAAAAGATAAAGAAGAGGAACGGAGGTTTGTGTGTGTGTGTGTGTGTGTGTGTGTGTGTGTATTGGACCTCAGGCACTGCTGTCTGTATGTCTCTGTGGATCCCAGATGGAGCCAGAACTCAACAGAACACATTAGTCCACTTGGCGTGTTCTCACACACGTTCAGAAACACTCAGATATTCGGCGTAATCCTCCTGACAATCAGATCACCTGAGCCTCCGCTCGCTTGCTCGCTCGCTCGGCTGCTGCAAGATTCCAGCTCGGCTGGAACAGGCAGACGACTTCCTGCGGAGGCCTGGAGGACCCCTTATCGCTTTATTAGCTACCACCGCTGTAGCATTGAACAGAATCATCTCCCAGGATGGAGGAAGTGAAGGACGGAGAGTATCTCTGGGTTTCATTACTCGTTAGAAGGAAGGAAGGAAGGAAGGGAGGAAGGAAGGAAGGAAGGAAGGCGGGAAGGAAGGATGGAAGTACAAAGGGGAGGAGGCAAAGAAGGAAGGATGGAAAGAGGAAAGAGAAGAGGAGGTAAAGAAGGAACTGAAGAAAGTATGGATATTTTCAGCTATTTTCTACATCTCCTCCACGACATCTAAATATTTCGGGGGGGAGGGGGGGGGGATGTATTCAGCATAGTGTATTATTTAGTTTTAACGATAATGAGCCACATATGGATCTTTTAAAACTATTATTTGAAATATAACCTTTGGAGTATCTTCACAGTGTGGTATTATTTTATTACATTAAGATGTCATCCATATTGTTATTTTATGAATAGTTTTTTTATTATCTTTTGTTCCTTTATCTGTTGTGAATAAATGTCTTGTTGAATTTTCAAGATAAGTGTTTCACAAATAAAGGTTAACTTAATATTACTGTTGTTATATTGTTTTCTTTTGTTTTTGTCATGGTGAAACAGCTGGAAGAAAAGTATACTTGATGAGGATTTTGAGATCTCCGCAGATGGAAGTCTAATAAACATTTAGCTGAAACGTCTGTTTTGATGTTGACTGTCAGGATCTCCTTACGTTGAAAGGACCTTTGGCACAGGCTTCTGTTGTCGCTGTAACGGCCTCTTCACCTCAATTAAACAACATTAAAGTACAACAGCAGCGACTGCTCACTCGCTTCAATTATGGCTGCTTTGCTGGATGAGCTGATATCAGAGCGACAGCTGCTTCACACGTGGAAACCAACACGGGCAACAAGCTGCTCTGTGTCTCTTAATTAACGTCTCGAGTCGCTCCCTCCCGATCTGTCCCACATGAAATGTGGCTTACTGCGAGGATGTTTCCCTACAGTCGACTCAGTCGGCTGTAGAGAGGAGGAGGAGGAGGAGGGGCGGCTTCAGTGGGAAACAGGTGACAACAATGAGGTTTGTGTTGGCTTAATCTACTCAGACTGAGTGCTTCGTTTGCATCCTATTACATGAACAGACTCTGATTATAGTTTGCATGTTCTCCCCGTGTAAGCGTGGGTTCTCTCCGGGTTCTCCGGCTTCCTCCCACAGTCCAAAGACATGCAAGATGGGGATAGGTTCATTGATGACTCTAAATTGCCCGTAGGTATGAATGTGAGCGTGAATGGTTGTCTGTCTCTACATGTCGGCCCTGTGATAGACTGGTTACCTGTCCAGGTGTACCCCACCTTCGCCCAATGACAGCTGGGATCGGCTCCAGCCCCCCCGCGACCCTGAATACAGAATAAGCGGTAGAAAATGGATGGATGGATGGACTCTGATTATGATTATGGAGAACATCGTCATTGTGATAAAGGCCAGTCCCGCCCCTTCCTGTCCCCCACATTGGACCTTACTTCAGACAAAAGGAGTAACGTTACATCCTGGTACCCAACACACAGGGAGACCTGTTGTTATAGTAACGTTACATCCTGGTACCCAACACATGGAGAGACCTGTTGTTATAATAACGTTACATCCTGGTACCCAACACACAGAGACCTGTTGTTATAGTAACGTTACATCCTGGTACCCAACACACAGAGAGACCTGTTGTTATAGTAACGTTACATCCTGGTACCCAACACACAGAGAGACCTGTTGTTATAGTAACGTTACATCCTGGTACCCAACACACAGAGAGACCTGTTGTTATAGTAACGTTACATCCTGGTACCCAACACACAGAGAGACCTGTTGTTATAGTAACGTTACATCCTGGTACCCAACAAACAGAGATACCTGTTGTTATAGTAACGTTACATCCTGGTACCCAACAAACAGAGATACCTGTTGTTATAGTAACGTTACCTCCTGGTACCCAACAAACAGAGATACCTGTTGTTATAGTAACGTTACATCCTGGTACTGAACACACAGAGAGACCTGTTGTTATAGTAACGTTACATCCTGATACCCAACACACAGAGAGACCTGTTGTTATAGTAACGTTACATCCTGGTACTGAACACACAGAGAGACCTGTTGTCATAGTTACGTTACATCCTGGTACCGAACACACAGAGAGACCTGTTGTTATAGTAACGTTACATCCTGGTACCCAACACACAGAGAGACCTGTTGTTATAGTAACGTTACATCCTGGTACCCAACACACAGAGAGACCTGTTGTTATAGTAACGTTACATCCTGGTACCCAACACACAGAGAGACCTGTTGTTATAGTAACGTTACATCCTGGTACCCAACACACAAAGAGACCTGTTGTTATAGTAACGTTACATCCTGGTACCCAACACACAGAGAGACCTGTTGTTATAGTAACGTTACATCCTGGTACCCGACACACAGAGAGACCTGTTGTTATAGTAACGTTACATCCTGGTACCCAACACATGGAGAGACCTGTTGTTATAGTAACGTTACATCCTGGTACCCAACACACAGAGAGACCTGTTGTTATAGTAACGTTACATCCTGGTACCCAACACACAGAGAGACCTGTTGTTATAGTAACGTTACATCCTGGTACCCAACACACAGAGAGACCTGTTGTTATAGTAACGTTACATCCTGGTACCGAACACACAGAGAGACCTGTTGTCATAGTTACGTTACATCCTGGTACCCAACACACAGAGAGACATGTTGTTAGATTCATCAGATTCATCTTTTTGCTATCACCGGCCGTTGAGACGATTACCTTGATGAGTATACATGCAAACTGTAAATGGGTATAATAAACCATCATGAATGAGAATGAAATACCTTAACTAATTATTGGGAAAATGCCTTGCTTCTTTAGTGTCTCAAATGCTCAATAAGCCTTTCTCTGTCCTCTGTTAAAGTCCATTTGTCGGCTCGCTCCTCTCCTTAACACTATTCACCACCAGAAGATAGGTTAGTTAAGAGGAGATGAGGTGAGGAAGGAAGGAAGGCAATAAGGGAAGAAGGAAAGATGTAAAGAAGGAAGGAAGGAATCAAAGAGGAGGTGGAGAAGGAAGGAAGGTAATAAGGGAAGAAGGCAAGATGGAAGGATGGAAAGAAGGAAGAAAGGATGGAAAGAAGGGGAGATGAAAAAGGATGGAGGTAAGAAGGAAGGAATAAAAGAGGGGAGGAGGTAAAGAAGGAAGATAAGAGGGGAGGGGGTAAAGAAGAATGAGAGGGGGGAGGTGGTAAAGAAGGAAGGAAAGAGGGGAGGAGGTAAAGAAGGAAGATAAGAGGGGAGGGGGTAAAGAAGAATGAGAGAGGGGAGGTGGTAAAGAAGGAAGGAAAGAGGGGAGGAGGATAAGAAGGAAGGGACGAGGTGAGAAGGTAAAGGAGCTAGGAAAGTCATTTTGAGCCATGATGGTGTTTCTCCCCTTGAAATGAAATTGAATGAAATATTTATGGGAAAATTCATTTGGTGGAGACAGGGTTGTCATTCAGGAAATGCTCTCCGGACTCTATATCGTTTAGGGGGCGAACTGTTCCTTTAACGGCATGTTGGATGGTAGATGTTGAGACATGCGAACCAAAGAGACGGACAGACATGCAATGGACGTACTTGTCCCCAACGGGAGGGACGGAATCTGAACGGAGTCTTCATCGTTACGATGTGTATTTTCATCTGTCTGTACAGGCCATTTCCCCTCTGTCCCTTTAAATCTCTAGCTCTGCTCATCATTTCTGTCTCTCTTGGGAGCTCGATGCCCTGCATGACAACAGATGGAGCCCTGAGGCTCAGGGACACACACACACACACACACACACACACACACACACACACAGACTGGTAGAGAGGGGGGGGCAAGCTGTGGTAAAGACTGATGTCAACATCAGTATGAATGCACACACACTCACTCACTGTGAGCCCATGGTTATGTGGATATATGTAAATGAACAGTAGATTTATAACGGAAGAATGCATTCAGTCACTGCTGACACGCAGAAAAACAGGAAATATCTGCCTCCCTTTGAAACACAAAGTCAAATCAAAGACGGATTCACACAGAGGGAGTCTGCTCTCATTCCGCGTGTGCACATGAATGTGGAGCTCGCTTGAGCTTCAGAACTCTGGAACGCCGAGCCGGGAGGACATATGGGGATTTCTGTTTGGCACAACACCAGCGTTATCCTCCGGTGACTCCAGCCATCCATGAGAGAGTCTGGCTGCTGCTCGGCAGCACACAAAGCAACTTTCTTTGTCAACTCCCCGTGGATCACCAAGCAAACCAAGGCATCCGTCCATGAAGAAGATGGCGGGATACCTGAGCGGCGACAAATCTGGCAGCTGCTTTGCCTTCATAGCACTGGCCGTATGTTGTCATGAGTTAGTTTGAAACAAGTCTGTGCAAGTCCACGTAGGTAGGAGGTGTGGGTGGTTCTCATGTAGATCTCAACATGCTTTTTTGAGATAGCCATGTTGGTTTTTTGAGGTCGCCATGATAGTTTATGGTCATTGCCATCTTGTTTTTTTTTTTGCAATGAGATGGGATAAGAGAGGGTGGAAGTACAACCGAATGGTTAATAAGGCATTTTTTAGATTACAGTTTGTTTTCATGTACTGACAACACACTGAAAGGGTGACAAGGGTGAAAGGGTTAAAGTTGTGATACGAAAACATGGGCAACTCCCAGACTGGGTAGCAACCTCCCAATCACAAGGTAGCCCGCCCTAAAAAATACCTTGCTTTATGGTCCGTTTGACTCAAAACAATAATTTACTAAATGGGCATCATGCTGTGTTGAAGAAGACATGAAACTACCATTGATTGAGACCATCAACTCCCACTGGTCACCCCTGCTTCCATGCTCAAATGTAGAGGTTATGTTTGATAGTAATTCCAAGTAAAAGCAGTGGACTACCACACATTCAATTGATTTTATTATATTCAAAGGTACACAGACCATATTAAATGCTGTTTACCAGCAAACCAGTTCCTCACACCTTGCTTTAAAATCTATTGACGTACACTACAGAACTCAGCTGCCTATGAGAAATGACCATGTCTCCGACGCTTTACCCCCTTACCATGTTTTAAAATGATGATTAATAACTTGTCAATCTCTTCTTGCACCTTGCTATAGTTTGCACCTCTTGTCTGTACACTCATCAGAGTGTTTTTATGATCCAGAGTCACGACCTGAACGAGAGTGGAGTCCCCAAAGTCTGGACCCTGAGGCGTTGGAACAACCTGCCCAAGGCAAAAAAAAAGGCTGGCTAAGTCACACTTTGAAATCTGCTCTTGAAAAACATTTTCATCGGAGACCTTATCCTAATTTCACTTGAGTTTCTTTTATTTTTCTCAAATTGTCTTTTTATAGGACTGGAGTTGTTTTGCATGCTTTGCACTAAAATCTAATGATTTTATAATTCATCCATTTTAATTTGCTGCCTCATGGGAACCACTTTGTAACCTGGGTTATGAAAACAATTTTTATCATTACAACATCACAGGAGCACCAGGGAGACTCTTCAATCCATTTGCATTACGATCTGATTGGAGTGCCAAGCTTTAACCCCTGAGATCTCCCAGAGATACTGTGACAGAAATAAAAGTTGAAAATGTCCATAAAGGAAAATGCAGAGTGTTTGTACTGGTTTTAGGAATGTGGGCAAGTGTTGATTTGCAGTGAGAATCAGCACTAGTTAGCAGCACACTGCCAAGTTTTGAGCAAATGTTGATACCAGGGGCCCTAGTTTCGTAGACCAGGCGCAGTCAGCTTTCAGCGCACCTGCGCCGCGCCGACGAGGTGTGTCCCCCTGGACTTTGCAAGTTTTGTGCACCGCGCAGGCTCGTGCAGGCAAACCTCCCGTCTCGCCCACCGGCGCAAGTGGGAAAGAGGGAGGAGAAGAAGGCGTGAGTGGGAGACGAGGAGGAGACGAGGCGTGGACTGGGATTAATACAGCCGATTCAGATCTTCACCAATCAAATGAGCTCCTCTCCTCACCTTTAATGCGTTAGGGGAGGTTCAGTGCAAGTTCCGTCACTTGACAACCCAATGACAGAAGCAACGCCGCCGCTCCCACCACCCGCATCACGCGCTGTGCGCGCGTATCATAATAATAACAATGCCGATATTATAAAAACAGGAGAGAGAGAGGGAGATGTTTTGGTCCGAGAGGCTGAGTTTCCGTTACGCGTGCCATCCGCCTTTGATCTGACGTCAGATGTGACGGGACAATCTATATAGATATAAATTCACGTGTTGAATCAATTAGTTGCATCAAATAGTGTTTGTTGTGATTATGTTTTGCATTTAAATGTGCCTGGAACTGTGGAAACCTGCCTGTGAGGTCTCGGTGACGTGTGCGCACTGCGCGGCGTCAGCCAAACTTCCACTCCGCCAGCTGTGATTCGCATTGAATGAATGGACTTTATTTACGCCTTGCGCCGAAAGTAGACCAGGTTGGAGCTGGCGAGCTGTCAGCGCAGTCTCGGCGAGGCTTTTTGCCACCAAACTTCCGCTACGCCAAGCTGAATCTGTGACGCCTCCCCCTGCTGTGCCACCACACCCATCTTGGCGATCCACCAAACTGCCAAACTGACCGTGTGCAAGGCTGCGCGGGTCGAAACTTGCATTGCGTCGGCTCCGCCACCCTGCGCCGCCCTGCGCCACGAAACCTGCGGCCGCCCGGTTAGACCACATACTGGCTGCTGGCGCCGCATCAATTGCACCACGAATTCTAGGGCCCCAGGAGTTAGACCAACATACTGGTGCTGGGGCATCAATTGATCACAATTCTGGTAGGAGTCCAACAGCCAGGTCTGCCAGGTTAACTGAAAGGCACGGTTGAGCAAAGGCCTGTTCTGAAGAATCCTGAACATCAGGGTCCGTAGTGGTTTGCTCAACATTGTGGATCAGTAGAGCACAGTTATCTGAAGGTGTCTGTCTAAAGATGATTAGGGGGGAACGTACGCAGGCTTTGTGGTGCAAGGAATTTATTCCCCCAAAGAAGAAAAAACAAACTCCCACAGACTTATCGTCTCTGCATTCAGTAATCAAAAGGAGTAAAATCTTTGCCCACAAGGACCTTTTTCATGTCAAAGTCAAATAGAAGTCTAAAGGACATTCCCATCCAAATCATCATCTGGCCATTGGTATGAGAACCACTGTCAATCCAGCGGTTGTAGTGGGCCACTTCTGTATGACTCACGGCAAGCTACACACACTGAGGTTAGATTTTGCAGTCACCACTAAAACACTTAAAGCCCGCCTGCCGCGCTGCGCGTTCCGCGTTTTGCACCTTCTAGTCGGGCCTCCCTATCGGACGCATCCATCCTCGTGTCAGTTCATAGTACCCCGGCTGAATCTCGCAGATGTTTCCGCTAGCCATCTTGTTGTCGTTCGTCCACCGGTAACATAGAAGCGCGAGCATGCAAGCAGCTGTGGTGATCGGGGCGCGTGGTATTAGCATATCATGAATATTCAGTGTCTCAGAATTCCTCCATGAGGAGAGAGCAGTGGATGTCCTTAGAGCCCAATTTCAGAGTTTTTTTTTAACTTTTTATTTGGGGAAACAATGCCTAAAACAAAATATTAGGCATTGCAGATTATTTTTATACACTTAAAAACATGCCTGGAGGGGGTCTTTAAGCATCGGAGTAGTAACAATACAAAGTGAAGAAAACCAGGCAAAATTAGTGAAATTGAACAACTTAGCTTTTCATCCTCTCAGATTAGGAAAGCAGTTGCTATCCCCAGATGAGTGACAACATTGTTCGGCTCATTTTCTGTAACAAGTGTGGCTTTAGAGCAGGATTAGCACACTTGCTAGCTGGTGAACAGCTGGTTAAAGAAGTTGACCTAAAAGCCTGCTGCAAATCTCAGCTCTTTTAAATCAAGAGTGAAGAATTTTCTGTTTGCCACTGCCTTTCAGTAAACAATACCATTTATGAACTTACACTGAACTGTAATTTCTATTCCTTGATATTCTTTTTTTATTTTAATTGTATTGGCTTTTTTTAATTTATCTTTTTTGCTTTTTTTTGTTGTTGCAAAGTTAGCTTCATAATTCAAGATACATTTTTCATCTAAATGTCATCTTAGGAGCTAGTTTCATTGGCAGAGTGGTAGTAACATTTGTTTCTTGGTGGTTTGTGATTAGAACCTTAAATCTAAAACACAAACTAACTTGACTTATCTCAAATTGCATGAAGACGTAGCTCAACTAATGTCGGGTAAATCTGTGGGTAAATTCAACGTCAGCATGAATGTGTCAATTAACGGAACAGACTGCTCTTCATCCCCACAGCGTTCAGACCTCCTGCCACTGCAGATTCAGACTGAGGCAAAGTAAGAATGAACGTCAATTGACTGAATAGCATGTATCAGTATCATACATTTCTGTTTGAAGGATATGTTTTATGCAATAACTGAAAAAAAAACCACATTGGCTTTTTGTCGAGGGAACTCGTGCGCTTCTATCCCCCTACAAAAATGTGTCACGCCTGCAGCACTCTATTGGAATAACATGAATCTGCAATGAAACATATTTTCACAATCTCAGACAAGATCAGATATTTCCTGACTCCAAACTCTTGTAGGCTCATGAAACCCATTAAATCTCCTCACATGATGTCAAAACTTTAAAATTTTTCACATTTTTGGACAAGTTGATAACTTTGAGACGCAAGGTTTTGCCCCAATCTTTTTGATTGTTATTGTTTTGCCCTGATCCTGGTCTGGACCACAGGAAGCATGGGAACGGCCCTTTAAACGCAGCTAATATGAGTGTAAAGGTTAGAGAGGGGAAGTAAATGTCAAGACTAATCCTGAGCAGATGGAAAACAAACAGGAACCTTTGACTGAAAGTGAATTTCTAATGTGATGAATGAATGTGGACAGGAAGGAAGTGTCTGACATACACAATATGGAGCCATGGCGATCACATTAGCCTGTTTGGGCACGGAGGGGGGAAAAAGGAAATGCACCGCTGTGACATGGATAATTGATTCTGGCAGAACAGAAGTGTAAAACACAAACAATTATGAAGAGAGAAGAGCAGAAGAAAAAGGACGGGGAGATGAAATTCGACTGCTCTGACACAACTCATTACCTTCGAGAGGAAAGACGGCAGTGTGAATGACAAACATGGTCGTAAAGATCAGAAATACAGCTGAGAGGCTGAGAGCTTAACAGCATGAATCAAAACGTGCAGCACAGAGAGGAGAAAGGTATCCCTGTGTTGCACTAAATACTATGAAGTCCAATAGGAACCCGGGTAAAGAGTTCAACCTCAAAAAGTTGCCAGGCAACAAGATGTAGCTCTTTTTTCTTGCCGCAGGTGTTTTTTTTCCCCCACAACATTTTTCAAGAACTCAGGAGCTTGACCTCCATTTTTAATGCAGGAATGATGACTGAGTTTTCAAACCCTGGGCCCCTTAAAAGTTGCTGGGCCAGGAAGAATCAGGGTGAAGACAAACACAGGCCTTATTATCTGTCTGACAATTCTGCTTCCAGGACGTCTAACCCACCAATTACCATTTTTGCAGATAACATTCCGTTTTCCGTCAAAGAGCCGTTGTTGACAGCAGCCACACTTTTGCAGCTGCTTTCATGTAAAAATTGAAAACCAGCTGTATGTTAATAATAAAATACAACTTCCTTTTTTTCCAAACCTGCAAGTTAGCTCCTCTCTCACTCAAAGTTGCTACAAATGTTTTTAGGGTTGTTCCTGCACGGCGTATTTGAGACTTTATCACTTTATCCTCTGCCTGAACCTCTTATTTTTGTTCAGAGCAGAATGCGAATGTGATGTGTGTGCCAGCTTTATCATTCTTTACGTGGCAATAAACATTTTGTAAAGTAAAGCTGAAATGAAAAAAATGCCTTTTAACCCTTTGGGTTAACAATATGTGACCAAAGAAATTACAAACAAATCAGTTACTCGAACAAAATATGACACATGCTTACATCAGCTAATACCAGCCGATTTCAACCAATAATATCACAACATTCATCCACAGATTATTCTGCAGCTTGGACAGAGTGAGAGAACGTTGTGAGCTAATCTTTTGAATGAACATTGTGTAGATGTCCTACCTGTCTCTCCTGATCCACGTGGACATATGTCACCATACAAAACTCCTGAAATGCCCTTTCAGGTCGACTTGAAGCCTTTGAACCTTTGTCTCAGCACGGCCCCCAAATATCACATTTAATGCTACTATGACGAACTTTAAGATATGTGGACAAAAGTGGCCGTGTTTCTGAACACCATGAGTCCCTTCATTAAACCTCAATTCTGAGAGTCTGCCTCGTTCAGTCCTAGTTCTGGTTTTCCGGCGCCTCCCTTCCCTCCCTGCTGGAGTCTTTCTGGTGAACCTGGGTGCTGTAAATGGTTTCCCCTGATTCCACAGGGATTCTAACCAAATGACAAGCATTAAGAGGTATCAAAATAGCCGATCTTCTATCTGATGGTCTCGATGAAGGTCATAGACAGGCATCGGCATAGAACCGAGAAGATTTCAGAACCAGTTAAAAGTTAATTGTAGTAACTTGAAAGAAGCCAAATAAAATTCTGAAACTGGACTATCACCTCATCTGACACTTCAACTCCTTTTGATGCTTCCATTCAAACATCAATCCCATCTGACTCAACTGTCACACAAGCCTCTTTCATTGGGGCAATTTCATCTTAACATCCAGTTCAGGGTGTTTGTTCCTCGTACCACTTCAACTGCTGTCAGTGGTTCAGCGTCTCAATTCATTCAAGAACACCGGCCTATAGCAGCTTTGCAGTGGAAGAGAATGCACTTTATTTTCTTTGGTTTCATTTCATTTCATTTAAAAGGGTAAAGTGGCAGAGTTTGCAGAGTTTCCGTGCAACACTGTGCAAATCCTCACTCTAATGCCTTCTTTGCCGAGTGTTAACACATCGTACAGAATCCGTTTTTCATTTAACGAAATAAGCTAAAACTGAGGTACAATTCCCAGAGCTAATCACGGTACCCATCCCCTGACACCCGGGGTGGAATAGTGTTTTCTTTGCCTGATAGAGGACAAATTTATGAACAGCCATTGTACAAAGGACAGGTCTCTGTAAAAGGGGAGCCTCTCTTTAATTCAGCTCAGCAGGGGATGAAACGAGCTGACGGGAAGTCAAACATCATGGCAGAGAAGAAGAAGAAGACGTCAGCGGTCTTACCTAGCTTGGGCAGTGAGTACTGAACTTTAAAGTAGTCCTGGTAAAATCCCAGAAGCCTCTTGGTGATGTGGAGAGCGTAGTCGCCCGCTCCGCTGGCAATGGCATCCGGCCGAGCGTACAAGCGGATCTAAAGGGGAAAAGAAGAGAAAGAGGATTGGAATCAGGTCAGTTTTGATGGAGCTGTATTAACAAATACGGGGAGAGGAAACTGAATTAGAGACTGCTCAGCTCTGCAGAGAGCAAAATGGGATTAGGCCAAGTTTTTACACAGAGGGGGAAATTTAATTTGGCAGAGTTTACAATCAAATCTACAAGACGACGAGCAGAACGGCGTATATTAGACTCTATGGTGGAAATAATACAGTCAGGTCACGTTTAAGTTCAAATCTGCAGAGACGCGGAAATTAAATATGAGTTTGTTTTTTTAAATATCCAAATATACACAGAGTCAAAGAAATGGAACTGGGGCAGATTTAGTTCGGGTTTAAATGAATTTACAGCTGCAAGCAGAAAACATGGATTTGTAGAAAGAGAGGGGAAGAAGTCCAATATTTCTCACAGTCAGTCAGACACATGTAAGTAATCCTCCTTTCACTGCTTCTTTTTAAGGTTTTATGTTGTCAGGGTGACAAACTGAGACACAACGTTATCACCATTAACACACAACGGGAGAATCAGATGCTATCATTTGAATATTGAGTTTGTATGTTTGTATGAAATTGTGTTTTGGAAGTGTGTCAAAGGAATGTGCAGTTAAGGAGGAAGAGGAGATACAGATTAATAAATTAATTAAATAATAATGTTATAATTAAGATAAATTACCACAAAAATATTTTTAAATACATTTCCTATTACTATTCAAATAATGATTATTATTATTATTATTATTATTATTATTATTATTATTATAATTCCAAAACATGGGTGGAATGAATACATAAATAAAAATAATAATAATAATAATAATCATCATTTTGAATGTGAATATCAATAATCGGAATATATGAATGAAAGTCCGTTGATACTCGGCTTCTCTTTCATATGTCCTTCATATTATACATATATTTCTGTGAGAAGAACTCTAAAGGCGGGTCCACACCGCACCGACTGCCCGACTCGTGAAGTCGGGCTACTTAACATGGCCGACTCGAACAACGACATGGGCGGTTCACATCTACGGAACTACAGCCGACGCCATACGTTCCGCGCTTGCGCGAGATGTAATGTCTCCAAAACAACAGGCGGCGCTAATCTGTATTGTGCGCCAAAAAACACGAAAACCGGAAGTAGGCGGTCCTCTCTAGACCACCTTCTTCGATTCTACTGGTTATCTGGTATGTTTACATCGTCACTTCCGGGCTTCACTGATTCGCTAGTCAAGCTGCTAGCCTCCACCAATCAGAATGGTGAAAGAGTCACCGACTCGAACGGCGGATTACACATTTGAATCGGCTGAAATGCACGCCGACGTGGGCCGATTCGAGCGACCACACCAAGCAGACTCGTGTCACGGAGGCCGACTCTCTCAAAGACGCCGATTTTCGGTCCGGTGTGGACTCGCCTTAATACAGGAAGTGGCCAATCCGAATGTACCAAGTGCTCTCCACACCATGGGGGTGATTGTGGGATTAGATTGTGCTTAGTTTGTTGAAACTTTTGTTTTGCTAAAATGTTTATATTCATAGAATGATGATCCCCTTTGTGTTCAGTCGGTTGGTCTGTTCAGATGTTTGGTGAAATACAAGCCCTCATTCATTTAGTGCGTCATGTTTAGGACACTTGTTGGACACTCATGTTTTCCTTTCTTGTTTATTGCAAATGAACATTTGTTTTGTCAAGTTGTTGACGCTCATGGAATACTTATCACATTTCTGTGCTTGAAAACAATAAAATGCTTTATTGGGACTTTAAATGAAATGTGTTAGAGTTCATCTGTCTGTCACCAACACACACACACACACACACACACACACACACAACACTCGCCTGCCAAAAGCTGATCAATAATCAATTCTACCAGGTCACGTGATCCCAACGACCTCGACATGGCAGTGACCATGTCAGTGAAAGCCAGACATGCTGACAGTGTCATGATCTATATTTAATAATAACACTGGGAGCTGTCTAACAGTCGTTTTATTACAATGACAGTAATATTATAATAATACGTTTGGAAGTAAAACCTGGACAAGTACATAGTCATGTGGAAACCTTGTATCTCCATATCAGAATCAAAATCAGGCCAAGTCTGCACACAAATACAAGCTATTTGAAAATAATATAAATAAGCAAAATTACATACAAAATAAATAAATAATACAAAATAAACATGGTATTACATTATTTCAAAATGTTAAAATGATTTCGGCTATTTTTATGCTTTACGTCACTAAGCTATGATTTCCTCCGACTCTTAGTAGATAAGTGTGTTCAAAATGAACAATAATAGAATATTTTCACAGCAGCAACCTGTCTCTGGTTTAAACCCTAACCAAGTATTGTTGTAGTGTTTCATTGAGAAACGCCACTGAATCAGAAATCAGAGACCAAACACATTGTAGCGGTCTGTGGTCTCCCAGAGCTCTATAGTATCTTACACACAAACCATATGGAGATGGTTTATAGCACAAAGAACTACAAAAGTAAACCAGCCCATTATTAACAGTGACTACAGCTCAGTCAAATTCACAATATGAGCTCAGACAGGACATCGTTTGATTACCTGGAGTATTTGATTAATAATGAAGTGAATTATAATACAGGTTGACATTTGAGTAAGTGTCGGTATTTCATGAGTTGGGAGTGAGACCGGACCGGTTGCTATCAAAGCCTAAAACCACTGCCCAAATTAAACGCAACACAAACCCACAAACAACATTTAAATGTTGATTGTAAACGTTTTCTTGCAAAGAAAAAAAAACTGCGATCGATATATATAACAGGCTTTGATAGCAGCTCCATATTTGTTACTGTGGTATCAATCAGGTCTCCCTCTGCCAGAAAGCTTTCGCTTCAGTGACTCCCGACTGATTCATTAAACTCAAGTGATTCAGACAGACAGACAGCTGCTCCATCTGAGTCCATTTTCTTGGGAAAAAATCTGAAAAAGAAGTTTCTGGGCGAAAAAGCAATTTGGCAAGTTTGCAAGAGAAAATAGGGCTGCTGCTGCTGCTGCTGCTGTCTCATCCAATAGAGACGCAGTACACGGACACAAGTCAGAATCCTGTTCATTCATGTTCAGTGTTCATGATTGTTTAAGTTTTGTTTTTACAGTCTCATCTGCACCAAAATCAGCTGTATTCATCCAGTAAGGAGCTGAAAACAAACATGGCTGCCTCAACTTATTTGTTTTTGTGTAAAGAGGGATTTACGGAGCATTCAACATGCACATCCTTAAAAACTCAAGCTGATCCTTTTGTCAGTTTTTCCCACTCGTCTTCTCCCCTCTGAGTTTTTGGTGCCAACATGAATCAAACGGAGGAACGCCTCAATTATGGTTTAGTGGTCGCTCCCTGCGATCACAGTTGCCAATCACAGTTGCCAATCACAGCGCACTAAAGGCAGTTTGGTTTAATTTGTCGAGAATGACGTGCTAAGAACATCTGCTTTTCAAACGTTTGAACCTGGGTGGAGCTTATAGAGAGGAGAAGTCCCGCCCCTTCCTCGCCAATATCACCAAATTACATATGCTGAAAATCAGCAAAAAGTTTCTTTAACTATCAAAAATAAAAAGTACAAGTTATGCAGTAAGATGTCACCTATACCATGGCTGATATCACAATCAGCTTTATTTGGCCAAGAATGTGTCTGCTTCCAAGGAATGTATTGCTTTTGCGTCATTGAACAGAATGAGAAGTAAAAGTGAGGATAAACAAAAAAACAAAAGAAAATAAGAACTAAAGCTAACTAAAAAACTGCTAAATGACCTAAATGTAAAAAACTAAATACCGAATGGATGAATGTAAACTTGATGATTATGTGAATGTAAAGATGACTGTTCACACAGCGTGTAGGATTCATATTGACAGAGACAGATGATATGTTCATATTAAGAATCTAATTAAAAGTGTACAATTATAATCTTGAGTCCGGTCATGTAACATTTTTCACCGTAAATTTACAGTAAATTACTGGCTACTGGTTGTCTGTATTTTTAATTTTTTACTGTAAAAGTAATGCAACTCAGTAGCCAGTAATTTACTGTTAATTTACAATTTAAATAATACAGTAAAATATTGCAAATTTGACTTGTCAACTGTGATTTTACCACACAAACATGCTTTGGATTTGCTAAATTAAAAGTCAAAACAAGAACAAAGGAAACAAAGACAATACTCATTTTAACTTTTTAATAATTATGAAAACTATTTTACAACATAAACATGAATTTACATTTTGCCGATATATTCATTCCCTGTCTATAAATTAACTATCAATATTCAATTAAACCACCAAACATTTTAATCCCCACTGTCAGCCTTGACAGTCTTGTTTGACATGAATCAATCAATATTAAATCGCTATCGAACATACAAACGTCAATTTACAAAAACTCCTAAACATATACAGTATAAAAATACAGTATAAACAATCAACAACTGGTGAACATATACAATATGACCATTCTGACATAAATTACGCAACAATTCACATTTAAACTGACCACTCGAAGTCAACAAGCTTTCTTTGTAGAGTGCTCACATTTGGATTGATGGCTCCATGCTTCTTCTTCGACGTGGACCCATCTCTGGGTTAATGCCCAAGAAGCACCTGTAAACAATAAGCAAAGACAACCATGGATATAAGTTACTTCTCTGTGAGGCAAAGCTTCGCAGAGAAAAACAGCTTTGAAATGAGTTAGTTGCTGCAGCTGGAGGCTAACGTTAGCTTACTTTGACTTTTATGCTAATTCGCGGCGAAAACACTGTGTATTCCAGGTCGAATAACTCTCAAACTATGCTTCCTAACGACACATGATTTAAACTTTCCAAAGACATAAGTTACTTCTCTGTGAGGCAAAGCTTTGCGGAGAAAAACAGCTTTGAAATGACTTAACAGCCAAAAAAGTGGAGCATAAAGTGAGTTACCTTGATCCAAAAGATCGTTAATTAACTCACACAACTAATAGACAGTTGTTACAAGCTGTCTAATATTTTAGGCTAATGATGTGAACCTTACCTTTGAGTTCTTCTATGGTATGTGTGTCGGGTCCAAACAGTATCCACCATGGAAGAGAACGGCATAGATCCACCACTTTCCCTCTTCTTGATCCCACAATGCAGCTCGGTTAAAGCGCGGTTAAAGTTTTACAGTAATTTGTTGTGTTATTACAGAGGAAGCTTTGAATATAGTATTTTACTGTGAAATATTACAGTAAAATGTTGTGTAATCCTGTGTCTGCATCGATTTCACAATAAATTCTAAATTACAGTATCATATTGTGATTATTACAGTTAAAGCCTGTAAAGTGCTAATACAATAATTTATTGTGAAATATTACAGTTATATATTGTTAAATCCTGGTAAAATTACAGTGTATATTAGATGACATTATTAGATTCTAACTGATTATAGCAGCATGTTGAAGCTGCTTTTAACTTGATATAACCCTCAGGCTCGGGCCCTACAAAAAGGTCCTCAGATAAATCTGAAGTGTTGTGAGATGATTAATGGGAGAGAGAAGCTCTGATACACAAGTTTGTTTCCAATTTCAGACTTTCTTCTCATTTCGGTTTTTCTAGTGAACTATTAACTATTTTGCCTCCATCTTTGCAACACGTTCTCGCTCCAACCCGTCAAATAACACAACGAAGTTTCAACCTGCAGCGTGTCAACATACACTCGTTGCATGCGTAGTCTCTTCAAACAAGCTTTAGGCAAAGAGTCACATGACTCAAAGGTGTCGGACGCCGACTGAGCTGCATTGTTTGTTGCTGAAGTAGTGTTATCTTCATAGAATATGGCGTCCGAGCGAGGCGAATGCCATTACTGAGGTTTTTGCAGTCGTGAAACACTTTACGGCGGTCTGGGAAAGGGAGGCGCGAGCAGACCAGGGCATTCGGTTGGCTGCAATCTGCAGCCACACCGCTAGGGGGTGACAAATCCAGAAAAAAACGTGCATCAAATTACACACAAACTCTGTCAGCTGACAGGTGTAGATGATGTCACCGATCGATAGGCACGTATCAGCTGATCAAAAGAATCCGTCTGGACACAGATACAACTGTGTGTGTGTGTGTGTGTGTGTCAGAGGGTTTCACTGTCAGAGAGAAACCACCTCACTGTCAGCTGAAGGACGGCACACACACACACACACACACACACACACACACTCATGACTCATCATTTTTCACATGAAGACAGAAGCAAGTAGACACATTCACATGTAAACACATGATGATGTAATATTGCTGTATCAATGCTGTCATTTCACACACACACACACACACACACACACACACACACACACACACACACACACACACAAAGAGGTAAACAGTGTCCCAGTAATGTCACTCTGCTCTCTCCGTTTCACTTCCACTCTAATAAATCACGTTTGCAGTGGGCTATAAACACGTCTGCTCCTCTTCCATCGGCGTCGGTGTGTTTGTGTCACATAAAAGCCGCTTTCTAGTGCGTCACATCGAGCTGCATTCAAACTGATCCTAGAGCAGAATTTAGTCTTGAACAGTTCTGAAGCCTCACCAGCAGGAGCTCCATCGGATTCACACTGAAATCCTGATCCTGTGACAATGATGTTGACATTACGGGCCCTAGTTTCGTAGACCAGGCGCAGTCGGTCCGCAGCGTACCTGCACCACACCGACGGGGTGTGTCCGCCTGGACTTTGTAAGTCTCATGCACTGTGCAGGCTAGCGCAGGCACTCCTCCCGTCTCGCCCACCTGTGCAAGTGGGAAAGAGGGAGGAGAAGAAGGCGTGAGTGGGAGACGAGGAGGAGACGAGGCGTGGACTGGGATTAATACAGCCGATTCAGATCTTCATCAAATGAGCTCCTCTCCTCTCCTTTAATGCGTTAGGGGAGGTTCAGTGCAAGATCCGTCACTTGATAACAGCAGCGCCGCCGCTCCCACCACGCGCATCACGCGCTGTGTGCACGTATAGTAATACTAATTATAATGCCAATATTATATCACTATAAAAATTGTAGGCACATTTTAGGCATGTCTATCACAAAACAGGGTCAGGGCGCACAGCAGCAGACATAATAGACGAGCCGGCTGGGCCATTCATCATCATCATCATCATCATCACCGTCTTCATCATCTGCGCTCCACAGCTGCACCGGATTCCCCGTCCAACACCAGAACAGCGGGACACCGGGACCTCGCCAGCCGCTCAGACCAGCTGCAGCCCCAACTCCGGTTCCAGCTCGTGGCAAAGTTGCACGTTTCTCCACGGACACAGACACTGTATTTTTTCAGGCATAGACGCATTTTATTAACAGTGGATAGATATGAAAAACAGGAGAGAGAGAGAGGGAGGTGTTTTGGTCCGAGAGGTCCAAGTTTCAGCTGTGTTAATTCAGTCAGGCTGAGTTTGCCATCCGCCTTTGATCTGACGTCAGATGTGACGGGACAATCTATATAGATATAAATTCACGTGTTGATTCAATTAGTTGCATTAAATAGTGTTTGTTGTGATTATTTATTGCATTTAAATGTGCCTGGAACTGTGGAAACCTGCCTGTGAGGTCTTGGTGACGTGTGTGCACTGCGCGCCTGTGAGCCAAACTGCCACTCCGCCAGCTGTAATTCGGCTCCGCCACCCTGCGCTGCGCCACGAAACTAGGGCCCTATGTGTTAGTTCTTCAATGAAGGTCATTAGGCGGAGCCAAATCCCTGCAGAGCTTTTTACAATTTGTGCAAGTTCTGAAGTGTGATTTCTTTTTTTTTTTTTTTGAAAACCCCAAGTCCCTCAAACAATGTTGATTGTGCGGTAAAACAATTCTAACTTGACGCTGAAGAGCTGTTGTTTCCAGAGAAGCAACGGTGCTTTTAATACCCACATAATCATTTGACGATCATACAAAGGAGACCAGTGTAGAAGAAAAGAGTCACCTGCCTACAACAACTGGAAGAGCATCAGGCCAAGCTGCTGTAGTGCTGTCTACACCCAGGGGAAGCCATCCCACCCATGTCTGCCTTCACTAACTACACAAGGAGGGAGCCCCACACAGACGTCAGCAGTATACTTCAGAGACAAGCTCCCCTCCCGGCCCCTCTGGTTGCAAACAATCAGCAACTCACAGGACGCTTCCAACCGGAAAGTAAAACTGTACGCAGATGAAACCATAGTCTCTTAGATTTAGATTTTTTAGTCAAAATGAATACAGAAAGAGTCAAACAGATAAATTAAATATTAGACCAATCGAGATATATGAATAAAAAAATGTTTAAACCCTTTCTCCTTAATTCATATCCTCTGTCATACGTATATTTTATGTTATTTTTAGTGAATTATTTATCATTAGATTGTTTTTTGTTGTTGTTTTTTAACTTACAAAATAAAAAATATTTATCTTGTGTTCCTATCAGATATACTGTATATTATAGTTTCTTGCATATTTATTTAATTGAATCCAACAATATAAACGTATTGAGATATTTTGAAAATGTCTCAATACGTTTATATTTTTCATATAGATGTCATCTGAACATCTCTTCCTCGTCCCCACTGCTGCAGCCCAGACACACTACGCACATGGAAATGAACAGCAGGACTGCACTCTGTGAACACTGCTTTAGTTCTTTATTTACAAAGAGTGATCGAGGCTTCTCATCTTGATTTGGAACCAAAAGTCACTTTTTACCGGTTCAGCTGACAAACATCACCAGCTGTGGATGATATGAGCTGCAAGTAATTAGAGTTCATTCTGTCAGGAGGAAATTGAACAATTGGCAGATGTCTACTTTAACACGCTCCCTACATTCATCTAGCCTCTCTCTTAACAATCACACACTTTCAGACAGAAAACCTTCTATATTCATTATCATGAACTAAAGGGAAAGTAAAGTATTTGGAGGAAGTAGCTTGTGGGGGAAAAAAAGTCAAAAAGTAAGTTGATCTGAGAAAATCAAATTAATATCTCAAAATTGATATGGCAACTATATTGTAGGGTTGACATCAGTAATGTTATTTAATTAAGCTAAACGATATGGGGAAAATCAAATTAATATCTCAAAATTGATATGGCAACTATATTGTAGAGTTGATATCAGTCATGTTATTTTAATTAAGAAGTGGGTAAAAGCACAACTATAGAACAGTCTGGTAAGTTCAGAAAATGACATCGTTTTTACTTTAATTCTAGTCGATCACACGGTTATCTCAACGTGTCAAATACATATTTCTTAGCTTATGCTTTAATCCCATAGCAGCAGGTTATAAGGACATCAGCTGCAGTAAACTACACCACTGTACCAGTTAAAACTGCAGGTTTGTTTTGTCATCCAAAAAGTGAGGATATGGTTCTTCTTATATTTATTGAATTCGCTTTTGCTCTTATTGGATTTGTCTTTGTTTTCTATTGTTTCATATATTGTATTGTTTCTTCAGTGTTTTGATTCTACCTTAGTTTTGTATTTTGTCTACCTGTGTTAACTCTGCTGTTTTGAAAGGGGCCAAATTTGTCTTACACTTCAACAGTTATAGAACAAAATGTGACTTTCCTGATGTGAAACATTATCTTTTTAATTGAACATCATATGTGTTAATCATAGTACACTTGAAACAGAATCCAAAAATAATATTGGTATGTGCTGTTGATTATTGTACAATATTTTTATTGATTATTTTTTACCAAAATGAGGTCCCATAGAGGTCCACTTGAGGGGTGGGCATATATAATTATGAAAAATGTCCTGATTATGGGAGAGAGTTTTCTTCTTTTTAAATGAATGTTGCCTGTATGGATGGAATAAAATGACAGATAGTTGGAGATATAAATCTTGATGTGGTGTAATAATTGAATTTTTATGTTAATCCAATGCCGACATGGCCCAGTGATTAACATGTATATTTAAAAATGGCTCATGCCAGCCCCTGTACGAGAACAACGCTTGTACTTTCTCACAGACCTCTCAGTCTTCCACCTCTGCTCTCCAGTCGCCCCAGCAGGAATGATTTTTCAATCAAAATTCTCACGTTTAAATCTCTTCTCTTATTCTCCTCCCTCCACCAGAACTCATTTCAGAGCACAGCAGCCGGTGGAGTCAATATCTGCTCCGAAAGCGGAGGTTTTATTGAAACCGCAGTTCTTTTGGTGGACTGGCAGCGGGCTGCTGAATTGAGAATCATCTCCTGAGGATTCCTGAAATGCCTCCAGTCATGTTCTCCCGGGTGAGGAGAAACCGGGATTCATTTTTCAAAGTATCATCACATATACATTCAAAGCATCTTCCACGACTTAAGTGTGCTTCTCGAGCTGAACAAAAAGCACTGCACGGTGACTTGGAGGCTCCTACTGTCGCCTCACAGGGAGGAGGTCCCGGGTTTAAACCTGACCCACCGAGCTGCCGTGTTTTGTCCGTCTAAAAAAAAACCTGCAAGTCGTCTGAAGTGGAAACTTTAAATTGCCTCTAGGTGTGAAAGTGAGTGTGAAAGCTTGTCGGTCATGTTCCCCTCACTCTGAGACAGACTGTGGCCTCTGCCTCTCACCCAATGCATGCTGGGATTCGGCTTTGTGTGGCCCAGGAAAGAAGCTTAGATATAATATAATAATATATAGATGGATGGCACCTGAATCAGTGATCGGAAGAGATGAAGGATATTTCCAATGTCTATCAATGCTTGAAAAACACTGCTGGCATCACGTGAAGAGCGTCAGAGGATCAACAAAGTCAGGAGGATTAATCATCTGGGAACATGAATGTTTTTTCCAAATGTCCTGTCAATTCATCCAATAATTCCTGAGATGTTTTAGCTCAGCCTCTGCTGACTCAGGAGTTAAATTATGTGCACGGCTCCCATTATTTCCAACCAGTGCAACGACAGAAAGACTATT
This sequence comes from Chelidonichthys spinosus, assembly GCA_029853015.1. Lineage (NCBI taxonomy): Eukaryota > Metazoa > Chordata > Actinopteri > Perciformes > Triglidae > Chelidonichthys > Chelidonichthys spinosus. Next base: position 3,890,573 of record CM056841.1, read on the forward strand.
TCTATTCACAGTCTAAGTCCAGTGGACCTTTCTTTATTCATTAGACTACTGGTAATCAAACACTGCCTTCACACATTTCACTGTGAAATCCTTTCGATGAGGCGACAGGATTATTTCCCCCCGAACTGCTGTAGAGCTTTTAATGTGAAACAGATTAACAGCAAAACAGCAGCAGCAGCAAATTATCAGAGCACAACGGAGCGGATCAAAAAACAGGGAGGCGGCTTTAACAAAATGCGATCTAACGCGGAGCACTTTTCAAACGGCACATTAGGAAGAAAGGCCCGTCTCTGGTAACGGCCTGTAATTTGCAATTAATTGGGCACGAGGAGAATGCACTCAGTCTAACTCTTTGTTCAGTAGATACACTCCCAGATCAGTCCGTCATAACGTCTGTAATAGTAATGCAACAAACCAGACACAGGGTCTATCTTGCCTCGTCAAACTCTTCAAATTGACAGAGAGATATTTGACTATTTAATGAAGTGACGGGCAATATAAAAGCATTGATATGATTACTTAACACCCCTTTAAAGTTGGTCTCGTTGCTCATCTCATTAGACACGATATCATCAGCTGCCGAGTGAATGAGTTGCGGCATGCCAAATTTGGTCGATCAGCGACGGCGTAACGTTTGGTGATGTCAGCGGACCGGCGAGCACACACCTCTGCCGGGCCAATACAAGGTAAAGAATAAACCATTTTCAGGAAGAAATCTGATTTTTTTTTTTTTTTTTTCCAAAAATGAGAGACACATTTTTGTGGATCTCATTTGGGCTGCTGAGCAAGTCAGCCGGTAAAACATGTAACCGGCGCCGCTTCAACAAAGTCACCAGCAGGTTTTCATGGGACTGTCTGGCTGGTAGCTGTCTAAGAACAGTGATGGTGAGTTAGCTGAAAACAACGTCAACATTCTCTGTTTAACCAAACTAACAGAAAACGCCAACGCAGCTAAGGAATTGTAAATGAGGCTTGACTGTGATGTGTGAATCGTCGGTCTTCCGTTGGTTTGTGGACAACCGTTCTGAAGCCTTGAGTTTGGTATTTTGCCCGTCAACATCTTGTTTTTTTGTAACCTGGAGTGACCACAGAGGGCGGAGCTAAGTACAACAGAACGCTGACAAAATGTTACAATTATTTTCATGAAGTGAAATCAGACTGAAAGCGTCATAATTGTAAGGCGAACACACGGGTGACTCCCAGACCTATTAGCCACCTGTCAATCAGCAGGTAGCCCCGCCCTAAAGCATCCCCTGCTTTCTGGTCTATTGGACCCTAAATAGAGTATAATTGTACTAAATGAACATCATGCTGGATTGAAGAAGACTTGAAACTAGTGATTGAGAACATAAACTCATGTTACGATGTTTACTGAGATAATACATCAAGTCATTATATCTGCCACTCAAACCACAAACAGGCTACTGCTGCATGCTGAACCGAGGAAGAGTTGCTTCTGTTACGTAATATGAAGAGTTTGACGTAAGATGTCAATTCGGTGCAAACCTTTCTTCTCATTACGCAATCAGGGCACGAAATGGGCAAATATGCAAAAAATGGGCAAATATGCAAAAACAAGAGTTTTCTCTTCTCGTCTTCTCAATTAATCTAAACGTCTCCACTTCACATTTCATCTCAGCCTGCTTTACCTACTCCCCCTCTCCTCTGCTCTCCCATTGTTATCTCTCCACCCGTCCGTGACATCTCTCGCTGCGTTGTGTTGCTCCGTCTGTCGCCCTTGGATGATGGATGGGGTGATGGACGCTTGGTTGCCACGGTAATTTGATGGATGGTTTAGCAACTGATGCGACGAGATGCGACGAGAGAGCACAGCCGACACACAAACAGCAGCACACTCTCCACCCGCCCGCCGTTTTGTGGGTCCTTGACTTTGAGATCAACAGACCTCAGACAGTCACTGCTCCCTCCATAACGAATGCTGCTGACCCGTGACTGCAGCGCCACACATCTGTCCAGTCGGATCACCGCGTACGCTGACGACACCGCCGTGATGAAGAGAGACGGGCCCCGAGAGCTGGAGCGAGGTAACCGTCTCTCTGTCAATGTCAACGAGGCAACAGAGATGATTGTTGACTTGAGGAAGAGCAGAGCGCGTTTATAAAGAAACAAAGTCCTGCTTCAAGAGACCGCTATGACACGTTGTCCACAGGGCGCACAGAAAAGTCTCACATCACCCAGGCTGTTAGTAGAGCAGGGCTGCACAGTACTGGAACACAACTGACTTTGCTACAATTATTTTCCTGCAATGCACGGAGGTTTTTTAAGCTAAATGCATCAATTTGATGCACCGTGGGAGCTAAATTAAGAGTCTAGATCTATAAACATTTTTGTTTGTGGCGTAACAGAACGGACGAAGTTAGCGTCATACTTTAATACTTGGAATAAAGCAATGTGATCCACAGTAAGAGACAATTTCACAGAAATTCAGATGGAAGTAACTGGTATTGTGATTATAACCGAGGATCTCTGCAGAAGTACATACATCGGCATCACATATGGCTTCAGGCTTAATGTCTCCATTCCCCTGCTGTGACAGTCCTCTGACTGGCTTTTGGTTGTACAAGAAGTGACTGGTTATAGCCTATGTTGAGATAAAAAAAAGAAAAAAACACACACACATGGTCTCGATTTCCCTAAGAAGTGTAGAAACGCTGAATAATTTCTGGGGTTAAGATTCATTCCTGCAGCTTTCCTTTCTGCACCGAGTTATAGTTGACGATGAACAAGTGATGTCCAAATGAAGCTTCATGAAGCATTTTCTTTATTTTCTGAGCCCAATAGATGGCGCTCTCTGTTCAACAAAGGGTTGAAAGCAATGGAAATATATCGGCCTTCAACCCTTTTTTGAACAGAGAGCGCCATCTATTGGGCTCAGAAAATAATGAAAATGCTTCACGAAGCTTCATTTGGACATCACTACGATGAACCCAGTTTGGTTTCTGACTAAATTAGACGCCAAATATCGATCGTTTTTTTATTTATAAACTATTAATATACAAATATATCCAAACCATTTAACCTTTATGTAACAATTGCTTCTTCAGTCTACTAGATGATACTGAGTTTTTCTTGATTGACAGGTGGATGGAGTCAGTGGTCAGTCTGTCTGCTGACAAACACATTTTGCTGCAATGAAAATTATTGAAGTGACACGAACCGAGTGAAAACTTTAGATGAACTATATTTTGATAAACTGTGTAATTTACAGTTAAAAAGGTAATAATTTGCAATAAATATTAATGCAATGCTCAGCCTATTGCAACATGATTAAAATTGCTATAAAATCGCATCAATAATCTAATCCAAACTATGATGTTCTTTCTTTTAGTTTTAGTTGTGTTGCCAAAATCTAATTATGTTGTTTTTTAGCATTTTCATTTTGTTTTGATTAATAACTTTAACTTTAACCCTCTGGTGCATAGCGGTCACTACAGTGGACAGCTACTAAAAAGTAACTTTCTCTTAAATGCATTGGTGTGCTCTCTGCTGCCATAGTCCATTGAGGTCAATTCAGTGGTCAGTTGGTGTAACTGCAAGTAAATTTCCTCTGAATCCAAGATGGCCGATAAGCAGCCACCCCTGCCGGCCACTGCTGGCATTTCTTGTCAATCCTTCTATACTAGAAGAGCCCCAGTGGTAAGAAAAATATGATGATATACAGTAACATCTAGGGAAGGATATTATCTGTTTGGAATATGAAATTTGAATGTCCAATATGTAGAAAATTACGATTAACCATGTGTCCAATGAAGTGGACATCATGCATCAACCAGTATATTTTTTAAACACAAGTCATATAATTGCTTCACTGTTTCTTGTGACTGTTTTGGTTATAAGTCAGTGTATAATTGTTATATTTATAAGCTATTCATTTAAAATATACATTTTTGTGCAGATTAGCTGTAGTTTGAGTTACTATAATAATTATTTTATCTTATTTTGTAGACTTCAAACGCAGCAAAGAATAAGGCAGCCTACAGAATAGTCCAGGAAATTCCGTCCAGCTCCAGTGATGAGTGTAGTGACAACAGTGATGATGAGTGTAATGACAACAGTGATGATGAGTGGCTGCCAGAGAAGAACAGAGACATAGGAGCTGAGGATGATGGAGATACAGACAGTCAGGATGCAGAAAGTGAGGATGATGAGGGGCAGGATGCAAATGAGGGGCAGGATGCAGAGGATGGTCAGCATGATCAGGGAGCTGTGGAAGATGGGCACATGATACCTGACTATACTCAAGCCCGAAAAATATCTGGAAAGTCCAAGACAATGACTTTGATGGAGACTTGCCTCCTTTTCTAGGAGAGTGGAAACTGAATGTGGAGGGAAGTGATCCCATAGATTTCTTCAGACATCATGCTAATATAAGGGCTTGGTAATACTGTCCTTCCTTATAGAACTGTGGAGACTCACAGTAATGTTTCTCCTGTTGGGGATGGTTTGACACATTTAGGTGTAAGATTCACGGCTATGAGTGTCATTGGTTTTCTTATTCAGGCCTAAACATTGAGCCTATACAATGTTGAAATTTCCCAAAAAATGTTGAAATGTTTTTCAAAGCATAAAAAGAAACAAGGGTTTGTATATTCACAATAGATCCATCCATCCATCCATTTTCTTCCGCTTATCCGGTACCGGGTCGCGGGGGCAGCTGCCTGAGCAGGGACGCCCAGACTTCCCTCTCCCCGGACTCTTCCCCCAGCTCCTCCGGGAGGACCCCAAGGCGTTCCCAGGCCAGCCGGGTGACATAGTCACTCCAGCGTGTCCTGGGTCTTCCTCGGGGTCTCCTCCCGGTGGGGCATGCCTGGAACACCTCCCGAGGGAGGCGTCCAGGGGGCATCCGATGCAGATGCCCGAGCCACCTCAACTGGCTCCTCTCGATGTGGAGGAGCAGCGGCTCTACTCCGAGCTCCCCCCGTGTGATGGAGCTCCTCACCCTATCTCTAAGGGAGCGCCCCGCCACCCTGCGGAGGAAGCTCATTTCGGCCGCTTGTATCCGGGATCTTATTCTTTCGGTCATGACCCAAAGTTCATGACCGTAGGTGAGGGTAGGAACGTAGATTGACCGGTAAACCGAGAGCTTCGCCTTTCGGCTTAGCTCTCTCTTTACCACGACGGACCGATACAGCGACCGCATTACTGCTGCCGCTGCACCGATCCGCCTGTCAATCTCGCGTTCCATCCTTCCCTCACTCGTGAACAAGACCCCAAGATACTTAAACTCCTCCACATGAGGCAGGAACTCCCCCCCGACCTGGAGGGAGCAAGCCACCTTTTTCTGGTTGAGAACCATGGCCTCGGATTTGGAGGTGCTAATCCTCATCCCGGCTGCTTCACACTCGGCTGCAAACCGCCCCAGGACATGCTGGAGGTCCTGGCTCGAAGGAGCCAACAGGACCACATCGTCCGCAAAAAGCAGGGATGAAATCCAGTGGCTCCCGAACCAGATCCCCTCCGGCCCACGGCTGCGCCTAGAAATCCTGTCCATAAAAATAATGAACAGGACCGGTGACAAAGGGCAGCCCTGCCGGAGTCCAACATGCACCTGGAACAGGTCTGACTTACTGCCGGCAATGCGAACCAAGCTCCTGCTCCGGTCATACAGGGACCGAACAGCCCTTAGCAGAGGGCCCCCGACCCCGTACTCCCGAAGTACCTCCCACAGAATGCCACGAGGGACACGGTCGAATGCCTTCTCCAAGTCCACAAACACATGTGGACTGGTTGGGCAAACTCATGAACCCTCGAGCACCCTGCGGAGGGTATAGAGCTGGTCCAGTGTTCCACGGCCAGGACGAAAACCGCATTGTTCCTCCTGAATCCGAGGTTCGACTATCGGCCTAATTCTCCTCTCCAGCACCCTGGAATAGACTTTCCCGGGGAGGCTGAGAAGTGTGATCCCCCGATAGTTGGAACACACCCTCCGGTCCCCCTTTTTGAATAGAGGGACCACCACCCCGGTCTGCCAGTCCAGAGGCACTGTCCCCGACTGCCACGCGATGTTGCAGAGACGTGTCAACCAAGACAGCCCCACAACATCCAGAGACTTGAGGTACTCAGGGTGGATCTCATCCACCCCCGGTGCCTTGCCACCGGGGAGCTTCTTAACTACCTCGGTGACTTCAGCCCGTGTAATGGGTGGATGAACCTCTGAGTCTCCAGCCTCTGCTTCCCCAATGGGAAATGTGTCAGTGGGGTTGAGGAGATCCTCAAAGTATTCCTTCCACCGCCCAACGATATCCCCAGTCGAAGTCAGCAGCTCCCCACCTCCACCGTAAACAGTGTTGGTGGAGGGCTGCTTCCCCTTCCTAAGGCGCCGGATGGTTTGCCAGAATTTCCTTGAGGCCGACCGATAGTCCTCCTCCATGGCCTCCCCGAACTCTTCCCAGACCCGAACTTTTGCTTCAGCGACCGCCCGTGCTGCAGCACGCTTGGCCTGCCGGTACCCGTCAGCCGTCTCGGGAGTCCTCCGAGCCAACCAGGTTCGGTAGGACTCCTTCTTCAGCTTGACAGCATCCCTTACTTCCGGTGTCCACCACCGGGTTCGGGGATTGCCGGTGAAGAATAAAAACACTTCAGAAAAAAATCTTGACCAAGGCTTTCATAATTCAGGCATCAGAGGGTTAAAACTGTGACCGTGTGGTTCGGAACAAAACAAGTCGCGTGTAGTTTAGTTGTATAGGAATGTAGTTTTTTAGGAGAAGTTTGCTGTAAGTGATGTTAATTTGTCACAATGTTGTTTTACTGTGGTTCTGCTTCACCACCGATTTGGAAGCAGCAAATAACAGCCGGTTTGGCTGTACAAGTGGTGTATTTTCTCTCTAAATAAGTGATGCCATGTGGATTTAACTTATGCTGAAGGGAAGAGTGCTTCATGTTAGATTCCAAAAAGTGACTGGTAAATATTTAAAGAAACTTTAAGTTAAAGGGAATGTTAAATTGGGTTGTGTGGAACTTGAGTCGCTGTTGGACTATCGGTGGTGACAACCAAACGTGCAAAACACCACGTCTGTTGCCAACATAATGGATTGGATTTGTATCGCACTTTTTTCCAGGGGACTCAAAGCGCTCTGACAGGGTTCCAGGTTCCATTGATTCACACACAGTCATACCGGTGGTGGTAAACTACCATAGTAGCCACAGCTGCCCTGGGGAAGACTGACGGAAGCGTGGCTGCCATTCTGCGCCTACGGCCCCTCCGACCACCACCTCAAACATACAGCAGTCATACACATTCACACGGGTCAACCTGGGTGAAGTGTCTTGCCCAAGGACACAACAACCATGACACAGTGACAAGGGCAGGGATCGAACCGCCAATCCTCTGAACATTGGCCAACCCCCTCGACCAACTGAGCCACAGTTGTCCCAAACAACATAGCAGAACATAACCAGAAAGATGTTTGATGACGTCTGCAAAAAGGGTCAAAATGACACCGTATCCAGGGGTCAGATATCCCATATTGTTCAAGATCAGGATGGTCTTCCGTGCATCACCTGTGTCTGATTTTCTCATCTTTTGGACTTAAATTTGTGTTATTATTATTATTATTATTAATCCTTTCTTTCAGTTACCTCACTGCCTGCATCTGCATTTGGGTCCTAAATGTATTCCCCAAACATGAGGATTTACTGTTCACATGTACAAACAAGCAACCAAGAAAACCACATATGAAAGCATGTTCACAAGCACTCGACACTCCGCTCATACTGAACCATTAGAATGGTTCCCACTCCTTTCTGGCTTCCCATCACTAAAGTCACCTTCCAATCCTCATTAAAGGTTTCCAGCGTCTCTGAGCTGTGGGAGTCGGAACATGCTGATCAGAGGAGTCGACGTTGTTAAGTTGCTGCATGTAGATGCAGAGAAGTAGGACATATGTGGGTGTTTTGATGCTTGTCTCACACCACCAGTGCGTTGCCATCAGATATTCTCTTCTCACATTGTTTAGTGGGAATAATATTTTCTACCCGAGGTGATAAAACTATCCAATATTTGAGAAAAAAAAAGGAAAAAGGAAAGGAGGGAATCAATTGTGGGCAGCAGAGATGTGTTTTCTTTTTCTTCTTTTTTTTTCTGGTCCATTAGTGTGCCGCTGCTGAGATCCATCCTTTTAAAGGAGGATGAATCAAAGGTTTACATTTATCTCGGGGGTGGGGTTTGATTCCGAGGTTAAAATGTTTGGAAACCATAAATGAATTGTGACTTTCATCTTTTCTATCACTTGGCGGATGCCCTCGGTGGAATCAGGACACCGCTACATGTACAAGCAGTCTACTTCCTAATAGTCGCACCGATTTTTGATGGATAAGTATTTGGTGTCAAAATGTACAACAAAAGGTGCAGCCTCTCTAAGCTCACAATGAAACACATGCTGAGCTCTCAGTGTTTAAACACAACACAATGGTTGTGCATTTTAAATAAAGTGGAACACAATAATGCTTTAGCAACACTACTCTTCATCACCTGCTCTTCAACGTATCTTTCTATTTGACGGAACATTATTTCTGTGCTCGTCAGTAAAGTGGTATCTTCTTATGAACACCAAAGAAACAGTTAGTTTGTCGGCATCACACAACATTGCTATCGCCTCCCTACAGCCCTCCGGATGTTCACATCAAACATAAAGCACATCTTTGCCTCACGTTACTTGCAAGTTTCACCAAGCTCGATTCACTTTGAATAGGAAAACACACGTCAGCTGGTTAACCACAGCTGGATTAACCCAAAAATAAACTAGTTAGCTGTGATTTCATTGCAATTAACAGACAACAAGTATGCAGAAATAACTCCAATAACACTCTACTACTTTATTACATGAATACAATTTAACTACCTTATTTGAAAATCATTTAACTATACTTTTATCATATTTTATTATACTATATTTTCTTATTATCTGACCCCATTCTCTTTTATTGCTGTTTATTATAGATTCTGCATTGTTTAATATTTTGAAAAGTGGTGTAGTCTACAAATAGTGTTTTTCCCCATACTTTATCACACAATACACTTTCCGTTTGTGAACAGTATTGTGCTATTTTATCTAGGGTATATGAATATAGAACATAGTTATATGGACATAGACAATAAAATGTGCCGACCAGACAGAATGGCGCTTCAGTTTCATGAAGCGAGTGAAGCGCTGGTGGGACATTCCCGGCCGTTTGTATAAATGTGATTTTACCACCTTCAGGTTCCTGATATTTTTTTTTATTACTGTAACTAAACCTGACCAAGTATTTGTGGTCATGGGCCCATAAGCCATTCAAAGGTATGGTAATAAATAAGAAAATAAAAGTGGAAACATAAGAAAGTCAAGTGTATTTATATTATTCATAGTATTTACAATAATAATAATCAGTTGTTTGCACACGTTTGCACACATTTCATTTTACTCATAATCCTAAAAAAATACAAAAAACAAATCTGTCATAACTCAACCAAACGTGCTGCCAAAGACCCGCCCCGCAGCGAGGCGGAAGCCAATCAGAAGAGTGCATGCCCCCATGCTTTTACTTCCATTACAGTGTTGCACACAGACCTGTTGCCATTTCATTATCTGGCAGATAAACACCAACAGTCTTCGCTTTATGACACCGACAGTTGGCGGAATTAGTGAAGATGGAGGAATAATGAGCTGAATGAGTGCAAGACTGCGTTTTTATTGAAGCAGGAGATGCTCAGTGGGTCATCAGTGGGTTTGTTTGTAGTCTGTCAGACTTTAATCCTCCCTGAAGGAGAAGCAGCTCATTACGGGAACAGAGATTCTTTCCCAGACACATTGTACTGAGGAGACAAACGGCTGGTTATGAATGAGGTGAAGAAAGAAAATGCTTTGAATGAAGGAAGAGAAGAAGAATTGAGTTGACAAAGAAGCCTGAGATTGTTCTGGACTAACTGTTATCTCACATCACCTGAGCTCATGTTTTTACGGCAGAAGTTTGAAGTTTGTTTAGAACCATGAAAGCTGCTTAATTAATATCTCCTTTTGTTTGATCACTTGTCAACTTTCTCTGTAAGCTTAAGAATGCTGAAATTATTCCTACAGTTAAAAGGGTAAATGTGAGTCTTTAACACTTAATATTGGGACTTACTACTTCAAAATCATCACTGCTTTCTCCAATTTTGGTTTTATGAAATGTACATTTTAAAATAACTGAAAACAGACTTAATGAACTCATTAGGGGGCGCTCACACCGAACGGTCTACTCTGCGTAGACACTGATAAAACTATTAATCTTTCATAGCTGAAATAAACACTATTACTGCTTTGTACATGTTGTGGAAACTAAATGGCGTCTTGTCTGAGTTTATACCTTTACCCGGAGGGGGATCGGTGAATCTCAGAGCTGTATTCACTCTGAATAGCAAGCCAGAGATCGGCTGGTTCACGGCAGCGGAAACAAACAACATTGTGATTTAACTGCAACACACGGATAGACAGCATGCCGAAGTACCGGCCATTAGTAAAAAGTCAGAAGTCATGGTTTGTTAAGTCCATGAAGACGTTATAACCAACTTTAAAAATGCTTGTTTTGGCGTTCAGCTCACTCAGAGCTAAGCTAGGCTAACACGGTAGCTGCTCTCTTAACAGTGATCGTCCACGGACATTCTATGGTTTGACTCCTACTTTGTTCGTCTCTGTATGAAACGTAAGATACTATCCCACGGCGCCGGGAGACCACAGGCAGCTACGTTGTGTTTGCCTTCATTACCGATTCACTGATGAGTGACGACAGGAGGAGGATCTGATTGGCTTCACGTCAGAGCGTCAACGCAAATTTGTGTCGCCTCATTGGCATCCGTTGAACACCGAACACAACACACACACACGCACACACATACACAAACACACACATTAGAAGGTACCTTGAACCATCAAGCCACAACCAACCTTGCTGGGGCATTAATTAAGTTTGGTAAAATTTTAGTTACACTAAACACTAAAGAAAAAAAAAACTAAAAAGTTGTTGTGCTGCATGATGTTTGGCAATGATGCTCTCATTGTCTTGTGGCTTTCTCTCCTGAGAACTCCTGGCCAGTCTTCGCCAGGTGCACTTCCTTCTCTGCAGTGTGATGCTGCTGGCTGGAGGCTTTGTGCATTTGAGTCTCTTTGTGTTCATTTTGAGTCTCTTTGTAGTAATATTTTGTCTCTTTTTGACCATTTTGAGTCTATGTGATCGTTGTATGTTTCTTTGTGATCGTTGTATGTTTCTTTGTGATCGTTGTATGTTTCTTTGTGATCGTTGTACGTTTCTTTGTGATCGTTGTATGTTTCTTTGTGATCGTTGTATGTTTCTGTGTGATCGTTGTATGTTTCTGTGTGATCGTTGTATGTTTCTTTGTGATCGTTGTATGTTTCTGTGTGATCATTGTATGTTTCTTTGTGATCGTTGTATGTTTCTGTGTGATCGTTGTATGTTTCTTTGTGATCGTTGTATGTTTCTTTGTGATCGTTGTATGTTTCTGTGTGATCATTGTATGTTTCTGTGTGATCGTTGTATGTTTCTTTGTGATCATTGTACGTTTCTTTGTGATCGTTGTATATTTCTGTGTGATCGTTGTATGTTTCTTTGTGATCGTTGTATGTTTCTTTGTGATCGTTGTATGTTTCTTTGTGATCATTGTACGTTTCTTTGTGATCGTTGTATGTTTCTTTGTGATCGTTGTATGTTTCTTTGTGATCGTTGTATGTTTCTTTGTGATCGTTGTATGTTTCTGTGTGATCATTGTATGTTTCTGTGTGATCGTTGTATGTTTCTTTGTGATCATTGTACGTTTCTTTGTGATCGTTGTATGTTTCTTTGTGATCATTGTACGTTTCTTTGTGATCGTTGTATATTTCTTTGTGATCGTTGTATGTTTCTTTGTGATCGTTGTATGTTTCTGTGTGATCGTTGTATGTTTCTTTGTGATCATTGTACGTTTTTTTGTGATCGTTGTATGTTTCTTTGTGATCGTTGTATGTTTCTTTGTGATCGTTGTATGTTTCTTTGTGATCGTTGTATGTTTCTGTGTGATCGTTGTATGTTTCTTTGTGATCGTTGTATGTTTCTTTGTGATCATTGTATGTTTCTTTGTGATCGTTGTTTCTTTGTGATCGTTGTATGTTTCTTTGTGATCATTGTATGTTTCTTTGTGATCATTGTACGTTTTTTTGTGATCGTTGTATGTTTCTGTGTGATCGTTGTATGTTTCTTTGTGATCGTTGTATGTTTCTTTGTGATCGTTGTATGTTTCTTTGTGATCATTGTATGTTTCTTTGTGATCGTTGTTTCTTTGTGATCGTTGTATGTTTCTTTGTGATCATTGTATGTTTCTTTGTGATCGTTGTATGTTTCTTTGTGATCGTTGTATGTTTCTTTGTGATCGTTGTATGTTTCTGTGTGATCGTTGTATGTTTCTTTGTGATCATTGTATGTTTCTTTGTGATCGTTGTATGTTTCTTTGTGATCGTTGTACGTTTCTTTGTGATCATTGTACGTTTCTTTGTGATCGTTGTATGTTTCTTTGTGATCGTTGTATGTTTCTTTGTGATCGTTGTATGTTTCTTTGTGATCGTTGTATATTTCTTTGTGATCGTTGTATGTTTCTTTGTGATCGTTGTACGTTTCTTTGTGATCGTTGTATATTTCTTTGTGATCGTTGTATGTTTCTTTGTGATCGTTGTATGTTTCTTTGTGATCGTTGTATGTTTCTGTGTGATCGTTGTATGTTTCTTTGTGATCGTTGTATGTTTCTTTGTGATCGTTGTATGTTTCTTTGTGATTGTTGTATGTTTCTTTGTGATCATTGTATGTTTCTTTGTGATCATTGTACGTTTCTTTGTGATCGTTGTATGTTTCTTTGTGATCGTTGTATGTTTCTTTGTGATCGTTGTATGTTTCTGTGTGATCGTTGTATGTTTCTTTGTGATCGTTGTATGTTTCTTTGTGATCATTGTATGTTTCTTTGTGATTGTTGTATGTTTCTGTGTGATCGTTGTATGTTTCTTTGTGATCATTGTACGTTTCTTTGTGATCATTGTACGTTTCTTTGTGATCGTTGTATGTTTCTTTGTGATCATTGTATGTTTCTTTGTGATCATTGTACGTTTTTTTGTGATCGTTGTATGTTTCTTTGTGATCGTTGTATGTTTCTTTGTGATCATTGTATGTTTCTTTGTGATCGTTGTATGTTTCTGTGTGATCGTTGTATGTTTCTTTGTGATCGTTGTATGTTTCTTTGTGATCATTGTATGTTTCTTTGTGATCGTTGTTTCTTTGTGATCGTTGTATGTTTCTTTGTGATCATTGTATGTTTCTTTGTGATCATTGTACGTTTTTTTGTGATCGTTGTATGTTTCTTTGTGATCGTTGTATGTTTCTTTGTGATCATTGTATGTTTCTTTGTGATCGTTGTATGTTTCTGTGTGATCGTTGTATGTTTCTTTGTGATCGTTGTATGTTTCTGTGTGATCGTTGTATGTTTCTTTGTGATCGTTGTATGTTTCTTTGTGATCGTTGTATGTTTCTTTGTGATCGTTGTATGTTTCTTTGTGATTGTTGTATGTTTCTTTGTGATCATTGTATGTTTCTTTGTGATCATTGTACGTTTCTTTGTGATCGTTGTATGTTTCTTTGTGATCGTTGTATGTTTCTTTGTGATCGTTGTATGTTTCTGTGTGATCGTTGTATGTTTCTGTGTGATCGTTGTATGTTTCTTTGTGATCGTTGTATGTTTCTTTGTGATCGTTGTATGTTTCTTTGTGATTGTTGTATGTTTCTTTGTGATCGTTGTATGTTTCTGTGTGATCGTTGTATGTTTCTGTGTGATCGTTGTATGTTTCTGTGTGATCGTTGTATGTTTCTGTGTGATCGTTGTATATTTCTTTGTGATCGTTGTATGTTTCTGTGTGATCGTTGTATGTTTCTTTGTGATTGTTGTATATTTCTTTGTGATCGTTGTATATTTCTTTGTGATCGTTGTATGTTTCTTTGTGATTGTTGTATGTTTCTTTGTGATCATTGTATGTTTCTTTGTGATCGTTGTATGTTTCTTTGTGATCATTGTACGTTTCTTTGTGATCGTTGTATATTTCTTTGTGATCGTTGTATGTTTCTTTTTGATCGTTGTATGTTTCTGTGTGATCGTTGTATGTTTCTTTGTGATCGTTGTATGTTTCTTTGTGATCGTTGTATGTTTCTTTGTGATCATTGTACGTTTCTTTGTGATCGTTGTATGTTTCTTTGTGATCGTTGTATGTTTCTTTGTGATCGTTGTACGTTTCTTTGTGATCGTTGTATGTTTCTGTGTGATCGTTGTATGTTTCTTTGTGATCATTGTACGTTTCTTTGTGATCGTTGTTTCTTTGTGATCGTTGTATGTTTCTTTGTGATCGTTGTATGTTTCTTTGTGATCATTGTATGTTTCTTTGTGATCGTTGTATGTTTCTTTGTGATCGTTGTATGTTTCTTTGTGATCATTGTACGTTTCTTTGTGATCGTTGTATGTTTCTTTGTGATCGTTGTATGTTTCTTTGTGATCGTTGTATGTTTCTTTGTGATCGTTGTATATTTCTTTGTGATCGTTGTATGTTTCTTTGTGATCGTTGTGCGTTTCTTTGTGATCGTTGTATATTTCTTTGTGATCGTTGTATGTTTCTGTGTGATCGTTGTATGTTTCTTTGTGATCGTTGTATGTTTCTTTGTGATCGTTGTATGTTTCTTTGTGATCGTTGTATGTTTCTTTGTGATTGTTGTATGTTTCTTTGTGATCATTGTATGTTTCTTTGTGATCATTGTACGTTTCTTTGTGATCGTTGTATGTTTCTTTGTGATCGTTGTATGTTTCTTTGTGATCGTTGTATGTTTCTGTGTGATCGTTGTATGTTTCTTTGTGATTGTTGTATGTTTCTGTGTGATCGTTGTATGTTTTTTTGTGATCATTGTACGTTTCTTTGTGATCATTGTACGTTTCTTTGTGATCGTTGTATGTTTCTTTGTGATCATTGTATGTTTCTTTGTGATCATTGTACGTTTTTTTGTGATCGTTGTATGTTTCTTTGTGATCGTTGTATGTTTCTTTGTGATCATTGTATGTTTCTTTGTGATCGTTGTATGTTTCTGTGTGATCGTTGTATGTTTCTTTGTGATCATTGTATGTTTCTTTGTGATCATTGTATGTTTCTTTGTGATCGTTGTTTCTTTGTGATCGTTGTATGTTTCTTTGTGATCATTGTATGTTTCTTTGTGATCATTGTACGTTTTTTTGTGATCGTTGTATGTTTCTTTGTGATCGTTGTATGTTTCTTTGTGATCATTGTATGTTTCTTTGTGATCGTTGTATGTTTCTGTGTGATCGTTGTATGTTTCTTTGTGATCGTTGTATGTTTCTTTGTGATCGTTGTATGTTTCTTTGTGATCGTTGTATGTTTCTTTGTGATCGTTGTTTCTTTGTGATCGTTGTATGTTTCTTTGTGATCGTTGTATGTTTCTTTGTGATCGTTGTATATTTCTTTGTGATCATTGTATGTTTCTTTGTGATCGTTGTATGTTTCTTTGTGATCGTTGTATGTTTCTTTGTGATCGTTGTATGTTTCTGTGTGATCGTTGTATATTTCTGTGTGATCGTTGTATGTTTCTTTGTGATCGTTGTATGTTTCTTTGTGATCGTTGTATGTTTCTTTGTGATTGTTGTATGTTTCTTTGTGATCGTTGTATGTTTCTGTGTGATCGTTGTATGTTTCTGTGTGATCGTTGTATGTTTCTTTGTGATCGTTGTATGTTTCTTTGTGATCGTTGTATGTTTCTGTGTGATCGTTGTATGTTTCTGTGTGATCATTGTACGTTTTTTTGTGATCGTTGTATGTTTCTTTGTGATCGTTGTATGTTTCTTTGTGATCATTGTATGTTTCTTTGTGATCGTTGTATGTTTCTGTGTGATCGTTGTATGTTTCTTTGTGATCGTTGTATGTTTCTTTGTGATCATTGTATGTTTCTTTGTGATCGTTGTTTCTTTGTGATCGTTGTATGTTTCTTTGTGATCATTGTATGTTTCTTTGTGATCATTGTACGTTTTTTTGTGATCGTTGTATGTTTCTTTGTGATCGTTGTATGTTTCTTTGTGATCATTGTATGTTTCTTTGTGATCGTTGTATGTTTCTGTGTGATCGTTGTATGTTTCTTTGTGATCGTTGTATGTTTCTTTGTGATCGTTGTATGTTTCTTTGTGATCATTGTATGTTTCTTTGTGATCGTTGTTTCTTTGTGATCGTTGTATGTTTCTTTGTGATCATTGTATGTTTCTTTGTGATCGTTGTATGTTTCTTTGTGATCGTTGTATGTTTCTTTGTGATCGTTGTATGTTTCTGTGTGATCGTTGTATGTTTCTGTGTGATCGTTGTATGTTTCTTTGTGATCGTTGTATGTTTCTTTGTGATCGTTGTATGTTTCTTTGTGATTGTTGTATGTTTCTTTGTGATCGTTGTATGTTTCTGTGTGATCGTTGTATGTTTCTGTGTGATCGTTGTATGTTTCTGTGTGATCGTTGTATGTTTCTGTGTGATCGTTGTATATTTCTTTGTGATCGTTGTATGTTTCTGTGTGATCGTTGTATGTTTCTTTGTGATTGTTGTATATTTCTTTGTGATCGTTGTATATTTCTTTGTGATCGTTGTATGTTTCTTTGTGATTGTTGTATGTTTCTTTGTGATCATTGTATGTTTCTTTGTGATCGTTGTATGTTTCTTTGTGATCATTGTACGTTTCTTTGTGATCGTTGTATATTTCTTTGTGATCGTTGTATGTTTCTTTTTGATCGTTGTATGTTTCTGTGTGATCGTTGTATGTTTCTTTGTGATCGTTGTATGTTTCTTTGTGATCGTTGTATGTTTCTTTGTGATCATTGTACGTTTCTTTGTGATCGTTGTATGTTTCTTTGTGATCGTTGTATGTTTCTTTGTGATCGTTGTACGTTTCTTTGTGATCGTTGTATGTTTCTGTGTGATCGTTGTATGTTTCTTTGTGATCATTGTACGTTTCTTTGTGATCGTTGTTTCTTTGTGATCGTTGTATGTTTCTTTGTGATCGTTGTATGTTTCTTTGTGATCATTGTATGTTTCTTTGTGATCGTTGTATGTTTCTTTGTGATCGTTGTATGTTTCTTTGTGATCATTGTACGTTTCTTTGTGATCGTTGTATGTTTCTTTGTGATCGTTGTATGTTTCTTTGTGATCGTTGTATGTTTCTTTGTGATCGTTGTATATTTCTTTGTGATCGTTGTATGTTTCTTTGTGATCGTTGTGCGTTTCTTTGTGATCGTTGTATATTTCTTTGTGATCGTTGTATGTTTCTGTGTGATCGTTGTATGTTTCTTTGTGATCGTTGTATGTTTCTTTGTGATCGTTGTATGTTTCTTTGTGATCGTTGTATGTTTCTTTGTGATTGTTGTATGTTTCTTTGTGATCATTGTATGTTTCTTTGTGATCATTGTACGTTTCTTTGTGATCGTTGTATGTTTCTTTGTGATCGTTGTATGTTTCTTTGTGATCGTTGTATGTTTCTGTGTGATCGTTGTATGTTTCTTTGTGATTGTTGTATGTTTCTGTGTGATCGTTGTATGTTTTTTTGTGATCATTGTACGTTTCTTTGTGATCATTGTACGTTTCTTTGTGATCGTTGTATGTTTCTTTGTGATCATTGTATGTTTCTTTGTGATCATTGTACGTTTTTTTGTGATCGTTGTATGTTTCTTTGTGATCGTTGTATGTTTCTTTGTGATCATTGTATGTTTCTTTGTGATCGTTGTATGTTTCTGTGTGATCGTTGTATGTTTCTTTGTGATCGTTGTATGTTTCTTTGTGATCGTTGTATGTTTCTTTGTGATCGTTGTATGTTTCTTTGTGATCGTTGTTTCTTTGTGATCGTTGTATGTTTCTTTGTGATCGTTGTATGTTTCTTTGTGATCGTTGTATATTTCTTTGTGATCATTGTATGTTTCTTTGTGATCGTTGTATGTTTCTTTGTGATCGTTGTATGTTTCTTTGTGATCGTTGTATGTTTCTGTGTGATCGTTGTATATTTCTGTGTGATCGTTGTATGTTTCTTTGTGATCGTTGTATGTTTCTTTGTGATCGTTGTATGTTTCTTTGTGATTGTTGTATGTTTCTTTGTGATCGTTGTATGTTTCTGTGTGATCGTTGTATGTTTCTGTGTGATCGTTGTATGTTTCTGTGTGATCGTTGTATGTTTCTGTGTGATCGTTGTATGTTTCTGTGTGATCGTTGTATATTTCTTTGTGATCGTTGTATGTTTCTGTGTGATCGTTGTATGTTTCTTTGTGATTGTTGTATATTTCTTTGTGATCGTTGTATATTTCTTTGTGATCGTTGTATGTTTCTTTGTGATTGTTGTATGTTTCTTTGTGATCGTTGTATATTTCTTTGTGATCGTTGTATGTTTCTGTGTGATCGTTGTATGTTTCTTTGTGATCGTTGTATGTTTCTGTGTGATCGTTGTATGTTTCTGTGTGATCGTTGTATGTTTCTTTGTGATCGTTGTATGTTTCTGTGTGATCATTGTATGTTTCTGTGTGATCATGTTGAGTCTCCTCCTGGTTGGTACACGTCTCTTTGAGTGATATTTGAGAGGTGAAGGCCCCTGATATGACTAGGTCCGGTGGACCTGTAGGTAGTGATGTCCAAATGAAGCTTCGTGAAGCATTTACTTTATTTTCCGAGCCCAATAGATGGCGCTCTATGTTCAAAAAAGGCCGATATATTTCCATTGCTTTCAACCCGTTGTTGAACAGAGAGCGCCATCTATTGGGCTCAGAAAATAAAGTAAATGCTTCACGAAGCTTCATTTGGACATCACTACCTGTAGGCCCATTCAGCAATCCACCATGTTAACTGAAAACAAACATTTCCTACAAAACGTGCCATTGTACAGTAATTAATATAAATGTAATGTCTCAGGGATGGGTGCAGATGTCACCACCAAACACAGCTAAACTACATTTTTAACACTGTAACCTAATACATCCTGCGACGTAATCCTTTGAAAATGCAAAATAAATATAGTCAATGAAAGTAAATTAATTGAACCTGACTTTGTGTTGAGACGTTATTAACCAACCGCTGCCAGAGGAAACATCTCTTGTCACCTCGGCAATCAAGCAGCAACACATTAGCAACATGATATTAACTTTCACCGAGTCGCTGAGCCGAGGCAGGAAACGCATCATCCTGAGAAGAGTCGAGTTATTATCTGCATTATGATGTACATGTGGAGGTTCGACGCTGCACACTCACTCCTGCAGACTTAGTTGCATCATTCAGACTAAACATTCCTTCTCTCTCAGCTTTTCTTCTGCTGTTTTGAGGACGATGGAAGGATGAATGTTTCTGTCAGATGAAGCTGTTATGAGGAATGTTATGAAGAATGTGGACGGGTGGGTTTTTTTCTCTTCTCCCCTCTGTCGTATTTAAAAGCACTTCTTAAAGAGGTTTTTTTTAGGCGGAGGATGGAGGGATGGGAGGATTAACGTTTCTGTCAGAGGAAGCTGCTCTGCAAACAGACAGCAGCGTCTCCACTGCCTTCAGGCTCATACAAGGATTTTAATATGAGAGCGGCGCATGGAGAGAGAATCCGCCAACTGTTTGTTCACAGCCAAATATGGACACGTGCACTTTCTTTGTCTCCGCATTCACTTCATTCACCGGGACGATGTCTTCGTCCTCCATCCAATGTCACCGTGTCCTCGTGAACTGACAGCTGTCCAACACTCACACACGTGCTGATTGATGAAAGTGGAATCCATTCATTCCACATTCATCAGCGGCAGATGTAAAGTATTCCATCAGCGGCTGAGTTATTCACTATGTTCATGTCTTCTTCACAGCTCGCTGTCATTTTCATCCTTTAATCATCCTCAATTAAATGTCAGCATTAATATAACAATCAATCACCAGCGCTCGTCAAACTCATAAAACACTCCTCCCTTAATGCTGCCATCTCACATCTCAGGGATGATTTTCACGTTTTCACTTGTTTTCTTGCAACGTGACTGATTTATATAAATCTGCCAAATCTGTTTCATTTAAAGCGAGGGATTCTATCTTTCCAGAAGCTTTTATGCTTAGAAACATTTTCATTTCATAGTGTTGCAAATATTTGGTAACAATGGTAGCAATGCATGATAATCAATAATATTTACTGACTAAAAGAAATGTAATAATTGTGTTACTTTATCATTAATGTGTGTATAACATGAAAAAAGATTTCATAAATAACATATTGGTTTACATCAGTAAACTACTGGCAGTTTATTGTTGCACACATCATAACACTTTATATACCACATATTAAGTATACATTACGTAAACAGATGGACCACAAACTAATTATTAACCAAATAAATAACCAAGCTAAATATTGTTAAATAAATATTTCACAATCAATTTCTTAAAGCTTTACAAATAAGTTGGTCATCATCAACAAAAACATCATGTGGTATATGAAATGATGTAATGAATACAAGAATGAACTCTTGATATGCCATAAATGCTATAATACATAATGTTATGTCGCATTTTATTTGAACAGTAAAATAAGTCTTACCTGAAATTTAATTCCACCTTCCAACACAAAACATAAAAACATGTTAATATTAACATTAATGGAGTTACTCTCAATAGTATTATAGTATTAGCAGTCTCACTTTAATTTGTGAGGTAATCATGTCCTAAGTTTAGGAACTACAGTTCCCATCATTTGGAGGCTTTGGGGTTTGATGTAAACGGGAACTTCAATGCTGCCGTCAGTCAAGTTAGTCCAGGAGGTTAGTTAGTGAGCTGTGGGCTCCTACAGCTTGAGTTTCCTTTTAACTTTTATTTGTTGACATTCTGTCACTTGGCCTCATTAAAATTAATGCCGAATTATCCATCAGCAGTTCTTTTTTGTGACAAATTCATAGATGTACACACACAAGTATCACTTCATTATTTTGGGGAGAGCATCATTTAGTCACTATGCAACAAATAGCTGTAATAAACTTCCTGAAGATGTAAGACTTGCCCCAACTCCAACCACTTTTTATTATTATTGGAAATTTTATAAATTTGTATTCTCCTTGTCTTTCTGTAATGCATTTTAATTTTGCCTTATTTTTTTTAATTCTTCTTTTTTTCACTTTATTGTATGACATGTTATAATGTGAAGCACTTTGAGTCTGCCTTGTGTATGAAATGTGCTATACAAATTGCCTTGCCTTGCCTTAATACTGAAGAAAGCTTTAAAACAGGATGATTCTGAGGCAGGTTCTATAGTTATAAGGAGAGTGTGTTTTCTGTGATTTCTAAGATGTGTGGACAGTTCTGCACGATGGAGGTTGGCTGTGGAACCATCAATGTGCCATCATGATGAATGATGCTTCTTTTTAAGTGTTACCATATACATTTTTACAACACCATCCACGTGCATTCATCCTATGTTAATGCAAAAAAAATACAACTTCACAAAACCTTATTAATCAAATAAGGCATGCAGTAATGGGAGACGGCAGCAGGTCGACTCTCTCTGGAGAAGCCAACTGAATAAACAACATACTTTATCCATTAATTTAATTAGTCTGCAGAATGGTAATTATGTCATGCTGCAGGAGATCATGGAACATACAGGAGTGTTTGGATGAGGCTTAATGTCTCTCTGTAATATCTCGCCGAGCTGCGAGTGTATGAATTACCAAGTCATCCACTAATCTCTTGGATCTCTGAAGCAGCTTTAAATATTCTCGGCTGGTGGGAAATGGAAACACATCCTGATATCCTGGAAAATCCATTAATCCATTATCTGTGCCTGCTTATCTGTGCAGGATCGCTGGGAGCGAGAGGCCCAATGGACATATCACTGCACACACACACACACACACACACACACACACACACACACACACATATATAAATATATATTAAGTGTATATATGTCATTTGCTGACATAAGCACAGATCTGACCCTTATCTAAAGTGCCTTCTTCTAGTGTGTCAAAGTGTCTCAGGCTTAGCGAGGCACGTTCTCCTGGAAAAACATCAAAATAAAAAATGGCCTCATAAAATGTGACGTGTCTCATTTGGCCATTTTGAAAGTGAAGCTATCAGGAGCAGAACGCTGGCTGGACGGAATAAACCATTCATTATAGGGAGGAAAAGGTGATTCAAATTCATTTCAACCACCAGAATGGAGTAAGATACATAATAACAGGATTTATTGTGATTCACAAATACTATTATTACTATTTGGGATGATTATTTACACCTCCCTGCAAATCTCTAAACTTTAAATATGGACACTTTAATAACTTACACATTTTAACAAAATCATCTATATTGTTTACACTTAATATCCATCCATCCATCCATCCATCCATTGTCTTCCGCTTATCCTGTATTCAGGGTCGCGGGGGGGCTGGAGCCGATCCCAATCTATCACAGGGCTTACTTTTAATATTCTATTGTAAATTATGTAATTACAGTATGTCAAACTGTAAAGTCACACAATTATACCAAGCAAAAGGCAGGGTAAACAGTTTTTAAGGTGAAATATGAAGTTAACATCAAAAGTAGTCAAAATTGGCCAATTATACCCTGGATATGTTTCCCTGGAAATGGTATGTTTCCCTAGAAAGGTCACGGAGAGTGAAGTTTAATAGGTGGGAAGGTGATTGTGTAGGAGTCAGGGTGGTGCAGGAAGGAGGCACTGTTGTATTGTATGTATTACGTTGTTATGGCTCTTGTACTTCTATATGTATTTAATCTCTCAGGTCATGGGCCAGTTTGATGTTTTTGACTCTATCACGTCTTCGTTGTACCACTGTCATGTCTTCTTGGCTGTATATTGTTTATATTGTATATTGCCCGAGAATATATTCCCTGCAGGAACAATAATTACTATGGGGAATTAGAATATATGATCTTATCTTAATGTACATTCGGTCTTTTACTTTTATTTACCTCCGACGAATGTGAAATAATGAAAGTAGCACTTTCTTCAATATGTTTCACTTGAAATGGAGAGGACAAAAAAAAAGATTAATGTATTCATTACAAAGACTGAACTCATAAGCCTGGCTGCTTCCACTCTAATAAACACACACACACACACGCAGTGTTAGACTGGTGATGGTTATAAATTACCCAAATATGATTCGTCATTAAAACAGCATTTCACTAAAATTATCTTTCAGTAGCAAGGAGGTGTGTGTGTGTGTGTGTGTGTGTGTGTGTGTGTGTGTGTGTGTGTGTGTGTGTGTGTTGGCGAGCTGTCCTTGACTTTCTGGCAGACGAGATGGATGAGCTGTAATTACACCGATAGAGAGATGATCGGAGGACGGGAAGAAAAAGGGGAAGAAGAAGAAGAGGAGGAGGAAACAAGGTCGTACATGTATTTGTCCTTGTATGGGAGCGCTGGACGCGTGCATGTGCATATTTCTGTTTTTAAATGTTATGGTTGTTAAAAGGGATGATGGGATATCCGCAGGATCCAGCAGTGGTGGGTTTTGACTTTTAAATTAGAATCATAAAAAGATGTGATAAAGTGTGCGAGGCGTACAAATAAAATGGATAGAACGGCCCCACTTCCATGTCCCAATTATTAACGATCTCATTCTGTTTTCAAACTGCGAGGCGAAGATACCGCGTGAGGTCAAAGGGACGGGTTCATCCACAACTGGAAATCATTTATTGTGGTTTTGCTGCTTATCAACACTGTCAGCAGCAGAATCACACCTTTTTAGCACCCTTAGCACTCGATTACCACAATTAGTCATAAATCACACTTCATTATCTCGGTCAACCTGAACACACAGACAGGCTGCACGTTTTTTTGGATTCTGTGTGACTTTCACTTTCAAACCAAACCATTATCTCTCATGTCAGTCGCTAATAAACCTCCATATACCTGCTCAGAAATCATGCAAAATAAAATGCTCCTTATGACTGCAGAACTTGCCTGTGAATTTATTATTATTTAATTTTTTTCATCAGTATCATCGTAATGCAGAGATAATAGTCTGTATGTTTATGGTTTCACTGCATAAGGAAGTGCCACTAGCTAATTCGGCCTACTTTCAATGGAGCCAATTTACTAATATGTCAACAAATTCAGGATAAAAACAATAGTGTAACTCACTGAACTCATGGCAAAAGTGTATTTAAATATAAACATATATACATTTTACTGCAATTCCAAAAATGTAAAAAAAAAAGTATGAAAATCTCCCATGCTTTACAAAAAAATTATAGAAGGACAAACATAAATATTACATTTTCCATGTTGCACTAAGAACACTGCGACATTACTAAAGCCACAATGTTTATGCGTTTGTATATTTTATATTTAAAAAGTATCTTGATCCAAACCACCATAGTGCCCCCTGATTTGGCGGCAGCATGTGATCCACATCATCTGGGAGAACAGGAAGTAATGAAACCATGTCGACCTCAGTGCGAAAGCTAGTTAATGATCTCTAATCTCAAGATACCCAACTGTTGTCTTGAGTTCACGTGTTAATTACTGTGCGATCCCGAGATAACAAACACGGCTATCTGACTCCATTATATCATTGTGGAGACATTAAAATTGTGATAGAGATTTAAAGCTTTGGAGTCTCTCATTATGTAGAATAGTGCTCTTTTGTAGCATTTTAAGCCCGTTGTCCTGATCGTAATCATTTAATTAAGATATTATCTGGATATAGAGCATTGTCTTCATTTGACAACAGCGTGAATGTCATTTCATCAAGATAGCAAACTGTCTTCACAAACATGACTGCCAAACGTATCCAAGTACGCTGAGTTATTTAATGGAACTGAAAATTAGATGGATTTTCCAGCATTACAAGTCAACTTTCTTGCTGCACTCATAGGATACAATATAATCAGTATGCAGATTATCTGAAGGGATAACGTTGGACAACACGAGGGAAAAAAACCCGGGAAAAAAAGGGGTGTCACCCAAGTTGCCCGGCTTCACACGACAGGGTAACAAAGGGAAACTCCAGGTATGAAATGTGAAGCCCATGCTGAAGTGACTAAACTTCTCTCTACTGGAATGTGGTCAAATACCAAGATGGCGATGGCCAAAAACCAAGATGGTGATTGTCAAATACCAAGATGGCGATGGCCAAAACCAAGATGGCGATGGCCAAAAACCAAGATGGTGATGGTCAAATACCAAGATGGTGATGGTCAAATACCAAGATGGTGATGGTCAAATACCAAGATGGCGATGGCCAAAAACCAAGATGGTGATGGTCAAATACCAAGATGGCGATGGCCAAAACCAAGATGGCGATGGCCAAAAACCAAGATGGTGATGGTCAAATACCAAGATGGTGATGGTCAAATACCAAGATGGTGATGGTCAAATACCAAGATGGTGATGGTCAAATACCAAGATGGTGATGGTCAAATACCAAGATGGCGATGGCCAAAAACCAAGATGGTGATGGTCAAATACCAAGATGGCGATGGCCATATACTAAGATGGTGATGGTCAAATACCAAGATGGCGATGGCCAAAAACCAAGATAGATGGCGATGGCCAAAAATGGTGAGGGCCATAACCCAAGAAAACAACAGCCAAAAACCAACATTCAATTCATTCTTTTTAACTGTTATCTGAACATAATTGAAAGGAATCCGCAATGATTCCTTGAGATTTAAATAAATGATATAATAAAGGTTTAATAAAAGGGTGAAAGAACTTTAACAATTGTGTTTGCAGGCAAAGAAAGCCAAGATGGTGATGGTCAAAAACCAAGATGGTGAGGGCCATAACCCAAGAAAACAACGGCCAAAAACCAACATGGTGATGGTCAAAAACCAAGATGGTGACTGCCAAAAACCAGGGTGGTGAGGGCCATAACCCAAGAAAACAACGGCCAAAAACCAAGATGGTGAGGGACATAAACCAAGAAGACGATGGCCAAAAACCAAGATGGTGAGGGACATAAACCAAGAACACGATGGCAAAAAACCAAGAGGGTGGGCACATAGTTTGCCTACAGGACTTTTTGCCCCCCAAAAACTCAAGACAGTGGTGACAGCAAACCAGGAGTCAGGTCTGAAAAATGAAGCCATGCCGAAGTGCCTTAAACTTGCCTTCTCTCTACTGGAATGTGGTCAAACACCAAGATGACGGTAGCCAAACACCAAGATGGTGGGTATGGAGTAAGAGAGCTTCCAAAAAGATGTGTCCATGATTCTAACCATTCGTACTCGTAATGATAAACATTTGTATGTAAATAAAAAAGTTGTACCCAAAATTCTGCTGTCATACACATGAGTCTGAGAAATTGTTCGGGTTAGGATTGTTTTTATGTGAGTATGAATCTAAAAGCTGTGAGTGCAAAGTCTTGTGAATACAACTCTAATTTCTACGACTACGAAGTCTTCACTGTGAACACGAATTCAAGTTTGTGGGTACGAGTAGAAAAAGTGTTGAAATTACGTCACAGCAGGTCACAGGGGAAAGTAATCGAACCCCGAGTGATGCGCCGAAGCCGAGGATGGCTGACAACAGCAGTGCACCGATGGACACCGCGGGTAACTCAGGGGAAGCAGCATCACAGGTAAAGTAAATAACACATCCAACATTTATTTATTTTTATTTAGTTATTTATTTCATGAAATTGTACTGTTTTAAATCATATACAGTTTATGGACGTGAAGACTGCTACTGCTTTAGCTTACAAGCTAACGACATGGGGACGTCGATGAGCCGGGACAGAAGCTCCTCAGAAAAAACGAACTTTGGTCGGCCTCGTCCTCCAGCTCTAATGAAAGCACAGGGACTCTCTTGGGAAACAGCTGCGTGGATCTTATTTTGCAGGGATAAAAGACACTCCACAATTTCAGCTGGGATGTTTAAAGTACTGGAGGCAGCCGTCACAATGAATGCTTCTTGATTTACAATGTATTGTAAATAGTCCAAATTCAAGTGTGGTTGATTCAACACATCTGTAATCCTTGATTTCAGGCGTTCCAATAACCGAGCAGCTACTGGTCCCTGTAAACAACAAGTTTGATGTATTAAATGCCACTGTTAACATAGTCATTTACCAACATACAGTAATCTATCAATTCCACATAGGCTGGACAGACATTCAAAATAATTTTGTATTTTAGCAAAATAATATATATGCCAATCATTAGCATGCAAGTTAATACAACAAAAATCAATTATTATATTATTAATTATGATTATTATTACTACAGTTTGGACCCATGCAAACCACACTTGTGCGCCTAATCTCAAGCAAATGACTGCAGGCAAATAATAATAATAACTCTTATAGGGCTTTATAGGGCCCCCAGCAGCGGTGCGCCCGCTACTGGGGGCGCAGCTCTGATCAAAGAGGCTACAGAGGAACTATGCAGGATATTTTCCTTATGGTTCTTTTTTTTACCTTGATTAAACAGCTTCAGAGTAATAGTGCTGGTTAAATAAACAACTAATTACGTGGAGAATGGAGCCTCAGACGTCTCTGCAGCACCGCGACACAAACACCGTAACGCCTATAATGTTGGTCAACATTATATTTCAAATTAGTTTTGTTTTTGTTTTCATCAGCGCTAATTAGCTAACTTAAGCCAACTTCTAATGCTAGTAGCTAATGCAAGCACTAACTGAGCATCACCGCCACCGGCATGTCGTTAGCTTGTAAGCTAAAGCAGTAGCAGTCTTCACGTCCATAAACTGTATATGATTTAAAACAGTACAATTTCATGAAATAAATAACTAAATAAAAATAAATAAATGTTGGATGTGTTATTTACTTTACCTGTGATGCTGCTTCCCCTGAGTTACCCGCGGTGTCCATCGGTGCACTGCTGTTGTCAGCCATCCTCGGCTTCGGCGCATCACTCGGGGTTCGATTACTTTCCCCTGTGACCTGCCTGTGACCTGCCTGTGACCTGCTGTGACGTAATTTCAACACTTTTTCTACTCGTACCCACAAACTTGAATTCGTGTTCACAGTGAAGACTTCGTAGTCGTAGAAATTAGAGTTGTATTCACAAGACTTTGCACTCACAGCTTTTAGATTCATACTCACATAAAAACAATCCTAACCCGAACAATTTCTCAGACTCATGTGTATGACAGCAGAATTTTGGGTACAACTTTTTTATTTACATACAAATGTTTATCATTACGAGTACGAATGGTTAGAATCATGGACACATCTTTTTGGAAGCTCTCTTACTCCATAGGTGGGTAGATAGTCGTAGTTTCCCTTCAGGATTTTTGCCAGAATGGGTTCATTTAAACCAAAATTACAATTGTTTGCTAAACCTAAACAAGTAGGTGTATTGCCAAAACCTGAGGAGATGAGGGGTGAAAAAAAGAGAGCTCTGAAGGTCAACTTAAGGCCAAAGTCCAGGCTTCAAACAGCAGTCCACAAAGCAGTGGGTCACTTGTTATGTACAGTACAGTGTACAAAACAGATATGATGCTCTGGGCCTGGAGAAGTTCTCAATGCTGCAGAAACATGACCTGTCCTCTTTGTTATTGGTGGATTTACCAAAGTTCTTGGAATTACACCGAGTCAGCAAAACCCCCACCTAGACCTCCCAACCATCCCGAAGCCGTCAGCCCTCTAGATCTGCAGGATGCTGATGGTATGTAGAAACATGCCTCTGCCTCCTTTCTTAAACCCTTAGATTCAGTTTCACTGTTTACACTTATTCTACTGATCTTGTTGTAAAAAGATTTGAGTTTATCTCAAACACATTTGTGACAGGCTTTGGCTTGTATTTATTGAGAATGCTCGCCTTCCTCGTAACTGCTTTCAGTGTTTGTGCTGCACTCACTTAGTCCATTTTACAGCACATATTAAAACTCAATGAATTTAAAACCATGATTACAAATACACTTTGTCTGCTTGTGTTAGTATTCATTCATTCTTTTTTACTGTAATCTGAACGTAATTGAAAGGAATCCTCAATGATTCCTTGAGATTTAAAAACATGATTTAATAAAGGTTTAATAAAAGGGTGAAAGAACTTTAACAATTGTGTTTGCAGGCAAAGAAAGAAGCAACCATTACTAGCGGAAAAAAAATCACGTCTTCTCTCCGATTATCTTAGAACTCACTCTGTCGACTTCATCATGTCAAATATTATCTGAAGTGAATTTAGTGTGCGGGGGTTTAATGACAGGAAACAAAAGCTTAGAGGTGATCGGGGTCTTAAATGTGTCATCATGTCGAGATAACAAGCTTCTCTATTTCCTGTTCTATCCACATTCTCCTATCTATCAAGTTCCATTCATTTGTTTTTTCACTGTTGAGACCAACAGTCCCAGAAGGAAGACAGAAATGACAAAGAACAGAAGAAGGTCGACAGCGAATCAACAACATTCAGTATTGGGAACAAACTGAGATCATCCAGGCAAGATCACAGGGTTTTGAAATGCAAACAAGAGCACCAGAAATTTAGAGAAATACCTTCAAACTTTGTTTTGCTTTGTTTGTTTTGTTTTCATATCTCTTCTTTTAGATGTATTATTATATTCTCATGTGTGTGTGTGTGTGTGTGTGTGTGTGTGTATGTGTGTGTGTGTTGAGGCTGACCGTCACGCCGCCGTCGGTCTGGGTCTCCCTGTAGGTGAAGTTGCACACGGCCCAGGCCAGGTAGTAGGTGGACATGCGAGGCGTGCGGGCGAAGCGGTTGGTCAGCGAGCCATCCTCGTCCGACAGCGAGCTGCTCTCCACCGGCATGTTGGCCAGCGAGGTGTACTGCGGGTCATGGCGGAGGGTGAGGGAAAACGTGGCCTTGTAGACGGGCTCGTCGAAGCAGGGGAAGGCCTTCCGGGCGTGGATCGGACTGAACTGGGTCACCGCCAGGTAGCTGGGAGAGGAAAGACAAGTGTTAACTTCAAATCAGGAGAAGATAAATGACTTTAAGAGGCTTCAAACAATTCAAGGAATGATGACAACGTGTTTCAGAAAGTGGAAAACAACAACAACTGCTTGTTATTAAAACATTTTAAAATAAAGGCTTTTAAAAAAATATTTAGAAAAGCGGAGCACAGCTGAGACCGGCTGTCTGAGTCCTGTCAACTTCCTGCTGATGAAAACCCAATATGTTGTAACAACCGGCCTTCTAGACTCGGCAGTGTTAACTTAGAAAAACACACAAGGGGTTCTTTAGCAGGAGAAATGAAATGCCTTTAACACTATGGGCCCTAGTTTCGTAGACCAGGCGCTGTCAGCACTCGGCGCACCTGGACTAGAAGAAGGCGTGAGTGGGAGACGAGGAGGAGACGAGGCGTGGACTGGGATTAATACAGCCGATTCAGATCTTCACCAATCAAATGAGCTCCTCTCCTCACCTTTAATGCATTAGGGGAGGTTCAGTACAAGATCCGTCACTTGACAACCCGATGACTGTGTGTGCATATAGTCATAATAATAACAATGCCGATATTATAAAAAAACAGGAGAGAGAGAGGGAGATGTTTTGGTCCGAGAGGCTGAGTTTCCGTTACGCGTGCCATCCGCCTTTGATCTGACGTCAGATGTGACGGGACAATCTATATAGATATACATTCACGTGTTGATTCATTAGTTGCATTAAATAGTGTTTGTTGTGATTATTTATTGCATTTAAATGTGCCTGGAACTGTGGAAACCTGCCTGTGAGGTCTCGGTGACGTGTGCGCACTGCGCGCCGTCAGCCAAACTTCCGATCCGCCAGCTGTGATTCGCATTGAATGAATGGACTTTATTTACGCCTTGGGCCGAGAGTAGACCAGGTTGGAGCTGCAGGGCTTTCAGCGGCTTTCGTGGCTTTTTGCCACAAAACTTCCGCTACGCCAAGCTGAATCTGTGACGCCTCCCCCTGCTGCGCCGCCACACCCATCTTGGCGCAGGCGATCCACCAAACTGCCAAACTGACCGTGCGCAAGGCTGCATGGGTCGAAACTTTCATTACGCTGGCTCCACTGCACCACGAAACTAGGGCCCTATGTGCCTTTGGTGTGTTCGCCATCAATACACTGCAAGGGCTGCTAGGTATCAGTCAACACAGTATATTATTGAACTTGTCTCCCACCACGGCAAAACCACCCGATTTGATATTCGTCAGTTATCAGTTATCAGTCCATTGAATAGGCGTTTATCAGCACTCATCGTCTGATATGTATGGGCTTACTAACCTACTATAGAAGGTTCAGGATGCTGTTATCACACATGTATTTCAGTAGGCCAGTGGTAGTGGAGCCCAGTATGTACGGATAAGGCATTTCCTTTTAAGTTGGTTATCCATTTTTTTTATGTTTTATTGATCTAAAGTGTTCTCAACAAAGAAACAACACCAAATTCAAACCCCAAACGTAAACACTGTCCAACTAACTGAAATAAATAATAAAATCCATCCGAGCAACCCAACAAATAATCACTCTGATGTAGTCCATGTTCCAGGAAGTGCAGGGCAGGCGGCCCTGCCCACGATTCCCCACGACAGCGGAAAGCTCACCAAAAACAAAATAATCCAATAAAAACAGAAAAAAAATAAAATATGATCGCTTAGCTGAAGGTATACCCAGCAAAAAGAAAAACTAAAGGATTGGTCTCACCGGTATTCCTCAACGCCGTTGGCGAAAGTTGCGTGAGGGACCGCCTTCAACAGATACACACCCATATTCCTTACCAAAATGTAAACAGTGGAATAATAAGAGTCTTATTAAAGGTTAATACAAATATCAATTTGAACACTTGCCACATAGACATCCTATGTATAAATAACCTTTGTCTTCTTTTATAATGACATGTCAACGACCCTTATTTTTTAATGTGATGGTGTCACAATGTGTCGAAAATAAAAGCTTTTAAATAACAGAATAACGGGAGACTTTTATTGTGAAAATTGTATAGTAAAAATGTCTTCATCAGCGAATTAGCAGAGCTTTGTTGGCAGTTTTTCTTCATTAAAAATCTAATGACACTGCAGGGAAGAAGCATAAGCAGCAACAATAAAGGGGGACTTTTATCGTGACAAGTTAATAGGAAATGAAACATGTTTACCACCGTTTCAAAGCCTTTGACCATGAAATACATCCCATCACTATCCAATTACACTAAAGTGTCACGTGACATAGCCGAGTACAGTTCTGGTGCGTCCAATCACAAAGTCCGGGACATTCAACCACCAACGTGAACCAAGCGTCCGTTTTGTTGACTGAACCTGAACCTTACGTTTGTGTTGGTTTTTGTAGCATAATGCAGAAAAAAATATATATTTTACATAAATATGCAATACATTTGTTTTAAAGTGACGAATGACACACAAAAAAAGTAAAATTCCTGTCCATTCCTATGGTGTCACATTATATAATAGTTATATTGATGAAGCCCTGTTTGCTCCACGTTCTGCCCTGCTTCCAAATTATGTCACAACAATTTCCATGAATTGACCCCCAATTCAATCCATCATATTCTCACATTTGGCTTCAAATGGCCCCTTCGTCTCCAACACGTCACGTTTTGATGAAGCCATACAGGATATGTGAGGCAGCTCTATAGAGCTGGATTTTGTTTTTTAGTCTTTGAACATTTCAAATCTATCAAATGGGAAATTAAAGGTGGAACCAGAGTTCAGAGGGTTGAAGGATTATCCTCTGAAGTCGGCTGTCACCAGGCAGAAGAGATTCTGACTTCTCCAGAATGCGAACGGCGAGATAATCCAAAATAAACACGAGAACACTTTCTGTTCCCTCCTGATCTTTTTAAGCTGAGTTCAATGTTTCCGTGTCAGAGCTTTGTTACGTCCGTCTGTCAGTCACCCGGAAAGGAAATTAGAAATCCAGGAAATAATCCCTCTTGAAACTTTTCTCTGGTGTTTGTGGAGGAAGAGATGAAAGAGAGAAAGAGGTGGAGAGGAGAAGGTGCAGGTGGAGTCGGAGGGGAAGATGACAGACTGAGAGAGACAAGGAGAAATGGAGATGAGGAGGCAAAGAAGGATGTGGAGGAAAATATCAGAAGCCACAGAGAAGCACTGAATATTCACAGCAGAGGAGGTGTAGGAGAGAGATAAAGAGCAGAGGCAGAGAAGAAGAAGAAAGGTGATGAGGAGGAGAAGTAAATGGGAGGAGCAGATGAAGAGGAGGATGAGGATGAAAAGGGAGACGAGAGAGGATCTGAGGGGGGAAAAGAGGGAGAAGAACAGAAGGGGGAATAAAAAAGAGGAGGAGGGGGAGGAAGAGGAGGGGAGAGTTGTAGACAAAGTGGAGGACAGGAGGGAGAAGGTGTGAAGGAGGGAGAGATGAGAGATAAAAAAGAGAATGGAATGTGGAAAGGATCAGCAGGAGGAAGTAGAGGAGGAAGAGGAGATAAGATTGGAAGAATATGAGGAAGCAGAAGAGGAAAGAAAATAAGTGGTGAAAGAAAAGGAGGGATGAAAAAATCAGGAGGAGAGGAGACAAAGCAGGAGATGAGGAGAAAAGATGCAAAAGGTTGATCATAAAGAGGGAGTAAAGAGGAGAGACGATTTAAAGAAAGATGGGAGAGCAAAGGAGAAGTTCACAAAGAAATACTAAAGAGGAGGGAAGAGAAGGAGAGGTGGAGTCTGAAAAGAAAAGGGAGAGGAAGAAGGGGAGAAAAAGTGGAGGTACAAGAAGAGGAGAAAGGAAGGAAAAGTAGAAAGAAGTAGAGGTGGAGAATATGAAGAAAATGGAGGAGGAGGAGGAGGAAGAGGGGAGAAGCAGGAGAAGGTGGACCTGGAAAAGAGGAAGGAGTGGAGAAAGATGTGATGGACAAGGAGTGGAGACAGGAGGAGAGGAAAGAAAAGAGGAGAAAGGAGATAAAGGAAAAGAGGAGAAAGTGGAGGAGGGGTGAGGAGGGAAAAAGGGGTAAGAGGAGAGGAAGGAAAACAGGAGGAGGAAGGGGAGAACGATGAAATGAAGGAGTCGAGGCAGGAGGGAGGATGAGGGAGGAACAGAATAATCAGAGTGAGCGAGGCAGACACACAGAGAGAGAGAATAATGGAGAAAGCCTGAGAGGGATGAGATAAAGAGAGAATCTATTAGACGAGAGGATGAGTCTGTAACACACACACACACACACACACACACACACACACACCGTCTCACACACACACACACACACCCATACCGTCTCACACACACACACACACACACACATACCGTCTCACACACACACACACATTAACACACCTGCGTATTAGCACACATTCGTGTGTGACGCGATATCCTGCAGGTTGCCAACAGTCGCCGCTGCCAAGGCAACGCTTGTTGTCACAGTAATCCTGATTGACAACCAGCCCAATAACGTTTCCCGGGACAACCACGACATGTCAACACACACACACACACGCACACACACTCAAGGATTCATGCGGCGACCCTTCACTTCGTCTCCCAAGAAGAGAAAGTGAAAATGACATCATTTCCTGCTGTAATGTTTGCCATTATCTTCATGGAGACACCACAGAGGAGCACACACACACACACACACACACACACATACACACACACACACACACACTCTGAGGTAGAGAAGCACACACCTCATTTAGATTCAAAGATTTTACTGAAGGGGAAACTGTTGAGTAAGGTGCTTTCAGTGTGTGTGTGTGTGTGTGTGTGTGTGTGTGTGTGCGTGCATGTGTGTGTTAGAAGCGTGTTTCAGTTCTATATCTATTTCACACGCACACATCGATCTCTTTAAGCAATATACGAAATTGCAATTCCCCGCTTTCACGTTGAAGAGTGCAGCGTGTGTGTGTGTGTGTGTGTGTGTGTGGCTACAGTTTTACACAGGAAGCCGGTGAGGAGGCTGATTCATCAAGTCTGATATCAAATATATAATAACATGGGACTGCCGTGGTGGGGGAGGAGGACTGGAGGAGGGGGAGGAGATGGGGAGGCTGTTGTCGTGGTGATACAGTACTGTCTCTTAAATGTTTAACTGGAGGCACCAATAATCAGACACGCACAACAGGGAACATTGTTTACAGACCGACAACATTTTTAAAAATGATTCATTCACAGTCCAAAAATGTTTTTCACGAGAACCGATACTTGTTTGTTCACATTAAACATCAGTAAATGAACGTTCACAGTTGTCGAAAGTATTCCAGTTGTATTTAATGCAACATCTGATTGTTGAGAACGACAACAGCGGTTGTTTGTTTAGAATAACAACGTGAAAGGTTGATGCCTTAAAGTGGCAGTCCGTAAGATTTGAGATCGTTGCTTCTAGCGGCCTCTGTGGCGGTAGATGGAACTGCAGGCGAGCCTCTGGGACTCGTCTCCCTCACCAACAGTGTGACTGTCTCTCATCTGCGTGATGCCTTCAAATGCTCCACACTGAAAGGAGGGCCGTGGTTTTCCCTCGTTGGCGTCACTTTGCTTCTTGATGACGTTCCTTCTTCACTTCATTAGTTTGTTGTTTCTTTTTCTTGGACTGGAAGTTGAATGGTCTTCTTTCTCTGCCTGTTGATCCTCCATTGTGAGTCAGCAGTAATGAAATGTACCTGGTCAGACACTTTAGACTAGAGGGAGCCTGACTCAGCAGTTGGAAGTTACCGAGTTTTGATTCCAAGTAAACGCAGCATACTTCCGTGAGTAGCTCCGCTGCTGACTGATGGGAAAAGATAAACTCATTTAGAGTTTAGCAGGAATGTGGCCACAGACAGAGAGATCCTATTTCTGGACAAAGCAGCAACAGGCACTTTAATTAGTGGGTCACATGATCAACCACCATTGTTTGGACTCACTCTTTGATAGATAGGAACTTAAAATACATTAAATAGATGAAAATGTTACGGAAAGCCACTTTAATTCACAGGGCAAAAAAGCTCAGAAAAATCAACTACATCCTGTCGCTTTTTTTGTAATAACTTTCTTTGTGAAAGCACTAATGACAAAAACTACAGTTAATATATAATAGATATTTACAACCAATATTGCAGGAAAAAAACCCATTTAGACGTTGAGCTGACAACACATCAACAAGAGCAACATAGATATTTGGAGTAAAAGTGCAGCAATCATGCCGGTGATTGGTCGATGTCTTTGTTCGCGGTGTGAAAGAACTGAAGACAAAAACAATAAATAGTCAAATAAGTTCCACTTCTGCTGCACGGTGGTGTAGTGGGTAGCACTCTCGCCTCACAGGAAGAGGGTCCTGGGTTTGATCCCCTGGTCGGCCCAGGTTCCTTCTGTGTGGAGTTTGCATGTTCTCCCCGTGTAAGCATGGGTAGTGATGTCCAAATGAAGCTTCGTGAAGCATTTACTTTATTTTCTGAGCCCAATAGATGGCGCTCTCTGTTCAACAAAGGGTTGAAAGCAATGGAAATATATCGGCCTTCAACCCTTTTTTGAACAGAGAGCACCATCTATTGGGCTCAGAAAATAAAGTAAATGCT
Source organism: Chelidonichthys spinosus (assembly GCA_029853015.1). Taxonomy (NCBI): domain Eukaryota; kingdom Metazoa; phylum Chordata; class Actinopteri; order Perciformes; family Triglidae; genus Chelidonichthys; species Chelidonichthys spinosus. The sequence goes on from CM056841.1 coordinate 3,927,028, forward strand.
TCACGAAGCTTCATTTGGACATCAGCGTGGGTTCTCTCCGGGTTCTCCGGCTTCCTCCCACAGTCCAAAGACATGCAGGATGGGGATAGGTTCATTGATGACTCTAAATTGCCCGTAGGTGTGAATGTGAGCGTGAATGGTTGTTTGTCTCTACATGTCGGCCCTGTGATAGACTGGCGTCCTGTCCAGGGTGAACCCCGCCTTCGCCCAATGAGAGCTGGGATCAGCTCCAGCCCCCCGTGACCCTGAATACAGGATAAGCGGTAGAAAATGGATGGATGGATGGAAGTTCCACTTCTCAGTGGTAAACATCATACTTTTTTACTCCAATACGTTTGTATGACAGCTTTAGGTACTTTTCAGTGTTTCATCCCCCGTCTGTCCACTGAAGACCACGTATCTCCAGAGGTGGCGATGTGGACTGTTTGTGATTAATAAAGGATGACGAGTTCCCTCTGTGTAAGATTTCCTTACTTCCTAAAGCTGAATGATCTCTTTAAAACAAGCCTCCAGAGATACCATGCTCTTATAGAATGACATCCATTACTGTAGATTAAACAAATTCAATGCAATGCAATTTACAGCACCAATTTAATAGTAAAAAATTTTAACCATACTTCAAATTAAAAAATTTTTTTACTCAATGAAAGGACTTTCACTTCTTCCGTTTCCAAAGCAACAAGTGCGTTGTTCCAAATGGGTTACTCATGCTGCAGCTCCACAAGGCTGAGCTGCATTACACACCAGAACAAAACAAAACAAAAAAGCTCTCATCAATATTTTATGAACAATGGATGAAAGGATTCTTTCTTGGTTTAACAGCATATTTACTGTCTGATTGAGTCTCAGTGTTTCCAGCTGCAGCACTCTCTACCTGCAGACACACTTAGCTGCTGAAGAGACGCATATTTCCCCCAGGAGCTGGTGGAAACAAACTATTTCAATTAACAACAAGTCAGTATCAGCTTTCATCAGGATCGACACCTTCGGCTATAGAACATCATTTAGCATATAATCTTTTTGCATGAAAGCAACTCGGATGAAGTTATCTGATCAAGCCGGTTATGAAAACACCAGCTCTCATGCTGCGTTCACACCGAGCACAAAGCCAATTTTTGTGGCAGGATCAGGTTGTGTTTATTGGCATCACTGGTGCTAGACGGCACCGAGGAGGAGGCGGGGCTGACCTATGTAGACAGCAACAAGGTTTCATAAATCATGGCTGAAATAACCGCTATTGCTGCTTTGTGCATGTCGTGAAGTCCCAGATACGCCGGTTAACCAGACAGCATCCTTGACCCCACCCCCTCCCACTCCTTCCCCATGAAAATCAGATTACAGAAACAGCCTTCGACCACCTCGGGAACATTGCTCGTCTCCGTCCCTCCCTCTCATTCTCAGCCGCCGTAACTCTGGTGCATTCATTTTCATCCCGACTTGATGAACTCCGTCCTATACGGCTCATCAAACAACATCCTCAACGAGCTTCAGAAGTCTGCTGCCCGTATGCTCACCTCCACCCGCCGCTCTGACCACGTCACCCCTGTCCTCCGCCACCTCCACCGGCTCCCCATCAAACCGGATTGATTTCAAAATACTACTCATCCTTTTCAAAGCCCTCAACCACCAGGCCCATCCCCACCTCTCTGACCTCCTCCAGCACCAACCCCCTCCCCATCGCCTCAGGTCCACTGATGCCAACTGCCTCCATCCAATCAGGACTAAGCCCCTGACCCGGGGAGACAGAGCTTTTGCAGTAGCCCTGGCCACCCCCCCTCCCTCTGGGATGCCCTTCCCTGCCATACCCACAATGCCAACACTGTTTCATCCTTCAAGACAGCCCTCAAGCCCTTTGTTTTATGAATGAAGTTTGAATAGTTTGGAGGTAGAATAAACTAATATTGTAGCTGCTTCCATCTCAAGATTTCAGCCTTGAGCTAAACCTTCTGACCAAACCATGACATAGCAGAATTAATTAGCTCCAGACCAGTTGACGGCTTCTTGCCTCATTCTCATTTCACTTTTTTTCAGTTTGCTTAAAATTCACTTGACGATTGAATACAAACAAAGCTACTATCTATTTTTAAAACTACTATGAATCACTATTGATTTTGGCGGTCCCTGTGGACAAAATTGGAAGTGTTTCACCAGAATCCTTTGTCCTCTGTCCTAGTTTAGGTTCCTCTCTGACTCCAGCAACGCAACCTGGTCTCAATGTTGTGGCAATGTTGACTCCCAGCGGAGGCTTCTGCTTTGCTCTGACCACAGGTGGGCAACAAAACTGTATCTGAGTCTGTCAGCAATGGGCTGGACGCCGCCAGAGTTCCCGGTGAACCCGCATGCTGTAAATCATTTCGCCGGATTTTTCGGGGAACCCAACCCCGATTATGGACATTTAAAATAATCTTCTCCCCGCTGGTTCGTTTACTTATGTAGGTCATATAGAGGCATCAGTGTTAAACTGTTTCATAACCAGTTAAAAGTTCCTCACAGTAACTTTAAATTGAGTTCTAAAGCTCAGTTTTATAGGTCCCCTGTCATACAGGGAGATCGAGTGGAAATATTGACCTGCTGGTGATGAAAGGTTTGGGACACCAAATCACCGGCATTCATTCTCTATGTATCATGAATTTAATGGACAGCCATCCAATAGTTGTTGAGATATTTCACCCCGGACTGAAGAGGGCAGACACTGCAGTCATCGCTAACATCAGGTAATAGAATCACAGGCGCCCCTCGGGTCCAAAATGACTTCTTGGATTTGCGAGGACCTCAGTCACACAGGAGTGTGAACGCATTCATCATGTCGCCTCAGTTGACTGCCATGTTAAATAGGTTACCCTCGGACAGCGACGCTGCAGAATGTCACCCTCTCTGCGGCAGTATTGATCCGACCCATCTCATCTCGGCTCCGAATTAAACTATCGGGACGAGGGAGAGTCGGAGAGTGAGCTGCTAATGAAGAGGACGTGAAGAGCGATCCTTCGTTAACCATCCGTCTCCCTCATTAACACACCAGCGTCTTTGTTCCTCATCACACCCTGCCTCGTTAGCGGCCTTACTTCTCCTCGTTAACTGTAATTCCTCACCTCGTTAAAGAAAGCGAAAATAGCCTCTGTCTAATCAAAAAGTTCCTCACAGGATCTGAGACGGGGGGAGGGGGGGTCTGCTCTGGTGTTTGGGGGGTTTTCTTTGAGGAGTCTGGGTTTGAGGAATGTTTTAAAGCAGCACAGCTGGAACGTTTCATCAATGTAGGATGGGGGAATTTTAATGGCACAAGTATAGCGATGAGCCAAAAGCAGAAAAAGAACTGTGTCCAGCTGCTATCTGGTGGAGCAATGTAGCCAGCCTGAAGGGATCGATAAATATACTCTCAGCCAATCACAGCCCTCGTCTCATTGAGGCCTCCACAAGCGGTGTTTTAGGTCACGTCATGATGAAATGTGACTCAGCAGCGTGATACACTTCATCCATTCCATCTTGGGCTTTTTGCAACCAGTGAAGGAAGTGACCATATTTGGACTGGATTTTATCATGTGGATCCATCAGGATTCTGGTGTGAAGCTGTTGAAAAAGTTAGCTTCATGATCCAAGTCATCTTAGTAGCTAACTGTATTGGTAATGACCCGTCAATCACAAGGTATCCCCATGGATCATCATTTACTAAAAGAGCAGGACGTGAAACTTTAAGTAAACATGAGTTCATGGGGGTCATACAATATTCACGTGAGAAGTCAGGTCGTTTTCTCAACCAGCTTAGTTCGCCCCTGATGGCCAGCAGAGAATATGCAGTTTTAAGGCACTTCAGGTTTGCTTTACTCTTCAACCAGCAGTCACCGCCTGTCTCTGACATCTCATGAACAACATACATAATAATAACTGATGTGGGTTATTCTGTGATTTAATGAAGGTAAAAGAGAGTTGACATTCATGCGTGATGTCACCGACCCAGAATTCTCTAATCTGTGGCTGAGCTGAAGGAGAAGCTTTTCATCCAATAGAAAGCAGAGACGGGAAGAAATCCTCATATTGTTTGAGATACGTTGTCATTATTCCTGCTTTAACCACATTAACGTTATTTTTTGATGCTGATGAAAACACATCGAGTGAGTTTGTTTACATTGCATTATTCCATAAATGCTGCGCATTCAATCCTTAATTTGCTGTTTATCAAATCAGACTGGCAGTGACATGATGTGTTTCTAAGACTTCTATGTTCAGCACAGTCTGAAGGTGGGGGTTTTTGTGGGGTATTATCACTATCCTATTTCTAAGTATTGCTTTCTTCGTGTCACCAAGAACACAACATTTACACGGCAAAAAAAATACAGATTTTTTTGCAGAACGATGTTGGTTTTCTGCGCCTTTTCACCGTGAATAAAGGCATCAACCAATCACAGACAAATGAAATACATCGTTAGCCTAATAGCATAATTGCCTAAGTCATTTTTTGGCCAAATTGAGATATCTGCCTAACCTTCCTCTCCTACCACTGCTGCATCACCTTGCCTTATTGGCTATGTCCTCAACCTATCAGAACACTTTTTAGAGTCCAAAATCACTATCTGCCCAAGTCATCTTTTTGACTTAGGCATGTTTGCCGGTATAAACAAACATGGCTGATCGCATAAGAAAGTTTAACAGAAGTGAAGCATTAGATCTTCTCTTCAATTCATTTGGTAAGCTGGTTTATTCCTTCAACTTTCTAGACAGTAAATGTACTCTCAGTCAATCAAGGAGATTAGGAACTGTGTGTTTAAACTTTTAATCACAATTCTGCAACAAGATATGATGTAGTGTAAGAGCTAGCTTATGCTAGCAAAGCTTAATTTGAAGTGTTGATTTTAAGTGTTTTGACAAGAAATACAAGAAGTATTCTTGGTAATATGGTCTTTTTCAAGTCTAAGTCTTCAAGTCTATGATGACCTCCCTCATCATTAGACAGCTGAAAAGGAGTTCAAGGCAAGGTTAAAACAACTTAGGTGAGTGTAAAAAAAACCTAGTTGAGGTTAAAACAACTTAGTTAAGGTTAAAAGAACTTAGTTAAGGTTAAAAGAACTGAGGTAAGGTTAAAACAACTTAGTTAAGGTTAAAAGAACTTAGTTAAGGTTAAAAGAACTTAGGTAAGGTTAAAACAACTTAGGCAAGGTTAAACTTTAAAACAACTTTGTTAAGATTATACTTTAAAACACCTTAGATAAGGTTAGACTTGGTTATGTTATCATTATATACATATACTGTAAGAGAAAAAAATGCCTAAGTCATGACATATTCTGCCTAAGTCACTTTTATTTGTTATGGAGTTGATGTTGTGTCTTTTTTTTTTTCAAACTTGTTCACAGGTCTGGTTGAACTTGCTGTTACATTATCAATAAAAAATACCAATCTGCTTGCTAGAAATTGTGTTTTTTCTCTTTTTCCGAAAACGTTCAAATATGACTTAGGCAATTATGCTATTAGGCTAACGACATGCACATTGAGAACAACAACATGGAGGCTCCTTGTTCCGAGATGGCCCGACAGATAGTCGACAAAGCAATGGGTGACATCACCATAACTACATCCACTTTGCATATATAGTCTATGGTGCAGACCAGATCCAGTTCTTCCATTCTTACCTTTAACAATAAAAGAGCTTTTCTCTAAAAGGGACTCAATGTACCTTCAGTAGCTTAGGCTATATAAAAATGTAAGCCGCAACTTATCGGCAGGCAAGTATTTTGCATTTTTGTGTAATTTATTCATCATGTTCCCGGTCTGTAAAGTCCTTACCAACACATTATCCAGAATTATAGATGCTGACGATTAATTTGTGAAATTTACGCATAATTTTTTTTTAGCACATTCACGCTGTTTGCTCTCTGGATAGAAAGTTAGCAACAACTCTTACTGAGGAACACTTAAGGTGGGCTGACTTTTAAGGTGGACAGCACTATTCCCTTTTCAGTGACAAGCTGCTCCTCTGAGACTCTTAGCTTTTTTTTTATCTTTAAAAATGATTTTAACCGTGTCACTGATAGCAGGTTAAACACCTAATTATTTACATCCCTACTGCAAACTCTGCTTTGTTTGTATCAGGACAACACAAAGTTGAATGTTTTCAAAGGTATTGTTAGAACCGAAATGGTATTATTAGTACTCTTATCAGTACTAGGTATCAGCAAGTACTGAGTACTGTATTATATTGCACTCAGTCTGAAACAAAGTGGTATCAGTGCATTCTTATGTGTAGAGGCGTCAAAATCTGGTGTAAACACCTTCTGTCATGTGTCTTTTCTTTCCCACAACAATATACAGTATTTCAGGTATATTTACAATTGGTAAATAACATATAACATAACACGGAAGGTAGGCAAAGTGAAGTTCATTATGTAAGAAAACACCAAACAGTCGGAGTGATGTTGTAGCAGCGGCTCACTTTTGACATTTGTGAATCAGACTCAGACTCTGAGACTGAACCATTTCATACTGGTTTCACTGGGAGACGACAGCAAACGGCAACATCAAACTCAACATTTGCAAAAAAAATGATAAATGGTGATCTTAAAGTTGAGCCAAAACAACACTTCAAGAATATCTATCTTCAGCATGGTGAGGAAGATACGTTGATGGACAGCAGGGATGAAACGTTGGGAGGAATTTGATTTGATGGTTTGTAAGATTAGCTCCCAACCGCCTCTCGCTCTGTGCCGCTACACAACTTTGCAGGCTGATTGATGGGTGGATGTCATCATATTACTAGTTGACATTGGTTGCTACCAGCATGTGGCATGTTTTCTTCAAAAAATATATACACTGTAACAAATTGCTGTAATATCTACAGCAATATTTTACAGTATCTTCTTGTTTTGTCATTTTACAATTATTAACTGTATACCGCAATGCATCATGGGTCAAAAATAATTACAGTAACCTGCTGCATAACTCCGCAGTTACATATTGTAAACTTTACAGCAAGTGTGTTCTGGCATGTAGATTATGTGTATTACAGGTAAATACTGTTGATATTCGGATTTTCGCGGTTAGAACCTCGGAGAGGAGAGGAGCAATGGCGGAACCTGTGTAGTCACCAGAGCAAAGCTAAGAAGTCAGCGGATTGGTGAGTAATATTTGTTTCAGTGACGGTAATTTCCCATAACTTTAGCTAAGACCGATTTAGTATTTAGCACGAGGACAGTCTGCATCGTCTTCACATCCCATTTTTTTCTCCGATAAACAGGCTAACACAAGCCAGTGAAGGTAGCATTACAGCTAACGTTGATGTCGGCAGAGAAAGTTGTATTCGGTTAGCTTTAAAATTAGTGGTGTAACAGTTTTGGACAGAAAACCTGGGTTAAACACCGCTCCGAACCTCCCCTCCGCTCCTCTCATACAGCACATGTCGCATATTAACAAGACTATTTATTTATTTATTTCAGGTAAATTTGGCTTTGCTGGAGTGCTTCGTGAACTGTGGTTCTGTGTTTTGAGAGCTGTGCATCCTTCGGACAGTCACCCAGCCGAGGCCTCTGACTGCTACTGCTGCTGCAGCTGCAGGACAGGTCGTCTGCTAACATAGACAGTCCCGTAAATTCAAAATAGTAATCCGTTGTTGAAATTCGTGTTGAAATCCGCAGAGTAAAAGCTAATTAGCGAATTAAAGGAGGTGCCATGAGGTTAACATTACATTGTGATATGTTCTACTTTTTTACTTTTACTTGAGTAAAGGAATAGAATTTGTAACGTTACTGCAGGTTTTATCAGAGTCTTCTTTACACAAGTATCTGTACTTCGACGTAAGTAGAAAGTGAGAGTACTTTTGCCACCTCTGGACACTGAGCCAGAGCTATCACTAGCAGCTAAGCTAACTAGCAGCTAAGCTAAATAACTAGCGTTAAATTTCATTTAGACAATGTAGACACATGTTTATTTTTTGTATGAACAGAAGTTCTTGCGAAGTGGTAAGAAAAGTGTAATAGTAATGTGCATGTTCTTTATTGCAGTGCAACAATTTGTAAATAAAATCCAGACATTTTTTCTGGAAATATTCAAAACATAATTTTGGCTTTGAAAAACAAGGTTAGAACCAAACCATGAGACGAACTGTAGATTAGGTTAACCGTTACACCCCTAATTATAATTGAAATTATCCAACCTTATTGGTAAGAATGGTTGGTAATAATCTACCATGTCTTGTGTTTTGCAACTTGTGCATCATATTGTTACAGAGCTGAAGGAATCCACACACAGTGAGCACCACCACTGAAGCCCACAGTGACCAAACACCATTGAAGGGGATTTTGAGGTAAAAACATTTTGTACAATTTACAGTTTAAACTGTGACAAAGCAACATAAAAATGCCCAATGCATAAGGTTTATTTTCTTTGGATGCAAGTTACAATGTGTTTAATGTATTGCCACATAACGTTTGTCCCCCTGGGTTTGTTACAGCCAGTAATGTTAATCTCATTTAGAAAATAAATAAAAACACTAAATTGACCTTTGTCTACCAGCCACTCATTTGTTTTACCAGACACTTTATCCTGGCAGTGTACTCTAACTTCATGTGAAAAATGGTGACACTAGATCTACAATATCAAAGTAATATGCTAACTCATTTCACAGGGTAAATATTTTAACTCTTTGAGAAAAAAGTGACATTCTCTGTCAGACACACACACACACACAGTGCAAAATGAACTTTTTTGTCCACCTGTAAATGGCTAGTGAATGCTCAGATTTTACCAGCCACTGGTAGATGATAATTTACAACGCTGACATAGTGTACACGCTGCCATAGTTTTTCTTGCTCCATTATCACCTGCTTTAATGGACAATTAAGTTGTGAATCATGAACTTCAGGAGTCAATGCATGTGTGAATGACTGTGAGGCTATTGTTTATTGTGGATATGCTTATGTGGAAAGCAACAAGATAAAAACATTAACATATAAACCCTATGTTTGTTTATGTTTAGGTGATGTGCTCACATCAGAGGAGTGGATGCTGAGCATCGAGGGGCAGGTGGTCTTGCTTCCACACCCCAACTTTTTGGCAGGACTGGCAGCGCTGTTTTCGTGCTATTACAACTTCAATCTGGTGTACCAGGAGCAAGCTGCATGCACCCTGGAATTCAAAGGTAACTAGATGCTTGTAGTACTTGTTAAGTTTGCTATCATGACTACTGGACAAGACATTATTTTGACTTGCCAGCACTAACAGACAGTGGACTCCTCTTAAACCAGGGACATGCTCAGTGGTGTAGTATACATCAGTTTATGGCTTATACTGTATCTCCTCTTTTTATATCAGGTAACAGGTTACCACCCATCAGCCAAAAAGCCTTTAAAATCATATCTTCTTTCTTCTGAATGATCTACCCAGTGGTATACCCACCAACACAGACACCACTACACCACTGGACATGCTGTGTTATAATAGAGTGTATATGGCACTTGTTTCATGGTATGAAACAAATGTTCAACATGTCTAAGTCCAGTTTTGTCCATTTCTGATCTAAATCTTTTAACCATGTATTTCTTCCAGTTACTGGTAATTACTGTTGCATATTGAAATAACTAGAGCTTTTTTTTAATCCATCAAATGTAATACAAACCAAATCCCTGTCTCCACCCAGTCACAATAATGTTAAGTTATTAACTTATTAACGTACAGTCTTGTGGCAAGAAATACAAACTACCCTTTTAACCGTTATGACCCTACATAATGTGGTCATTGCATTGCAGAGCTATTTTCTATTTCAGCTTGCTTAAGTGCCTGTGTAACAGTTGTATGCGTTGTTTTGTTGATTTGCAAGAAGGACCAACACTCTCGTAGCTTCAGGACCGAACTTTTATTGCCTGGACACTGGACAATGATACGGAAATGACTTGTCAGCTCAAGGTCAAGCACAGCACTCGTTCGTCACAGCTTCATGGAGGAAAATTAGCAAGTTAGCTTAGCCTCAAGCTAAGGTCGCTAGTTATAAACATTAAACAAAATAAACCCTCTGTAACACATTTAGTTACATGTAAAACTGTCGCCAGCTTCCTGAACATAATATCATGATAACTGGATTATTACATTACATTGTTTACACAGTTTCAGTAGGCTATAACGCTGTGCTTCGTGTAGCAAACCTACCATGGGCTCAATCCTCGCATACTGGCACTGTGATTACGTCACAGCCCATATTTATGTGCTGAGGAGAGCCCTGCTAACCAGTGAGCGTCCGTGATACATGAATAAAGTTGTATGTGATTGGCTGTCACTGTGTAAGTGGAATCAACAGCAAAACTCTGTTACACCTGGACTACAAAAATCAAATGGTAATGAAAAATAATAAACAGCATCGTTTTTGTTGCAGATTTGCCCATGGAACGTCAAACAATGGACTTGTATTGTGTGACCTGATTGATTCTGCTGGCTTGTCACAGTTTTTCATGAAGTTTTGTTATTTTCTTATTTTAGATGTTTCCTTGTTATCAACCCCAGCAGTGGCAGCAAAGCTGAAGAACACCATCAATCCTCATGTCTCCTCCCTGCTGAAGCGGCTGATGGACTATGAATGGCTTTCTGCTTAGGATCCAAAAGATAAGGACTGTTCTACATTGTTTGATGATGTTCCTGTTTAAAAGCAACTTGTTGTTTTAAGAGCTGCAGAACAAACTGTCTTTGTCTGCCAAACACACTCAACCTGAATATTTTAACCTACTGCTATAACTATAGGGATTATGGCAATGGGCCAATGTGACAAAATGTTGAACTATCCCTTTCATGTTACTGTACATGCATCTTTTGCACATCTGTTAAAAAAAGTTTTAATAAAAGTATTTTATAGCAGCTCTGACACTGTGTTATTTGTATCATTCACAATCTGCATAATTTGCAAAGCAGCTAATGTAAAAACCAATATTAACTTTATTTACAGGTATTTACTGGCAACTTTAGTTGCCAGGTAATTACTGTAATTTATTGGAATACAAGAAAAAGTTGTAAACTAGATTACATTGAATTGCTGTTTTCCAAAAAAAGAAAACAGTCAGTTACTGTAATTTATATACAGCAAAAATATGTAAAACAATTACAGTAATATGTTGTAATAGATTTTTACAGTAATAAACTGCGATTTTACAATAATTAACTGGCAACTTTTTTTGCCAGGTATTTACTGTAAATTCTACAGTCAATTCGTTACAGTGTATATATATATTAATTAAAGAATATTTTTCAGCATGCATTGTTAAAAAGGTGCATTGATCTAGAATTGTGAAAAAGGCTTTTTTTTTTAAATAAAAAATAAAAAACAGTGGCACAGTGTGTGTGTGTGTGTGTGTGTGTGTGTGTGTGTGTGTGTGTGTGTGTGTGTGTGCTAAATAATTCCCCCCCTCCCAGCTTTTAAGTATTAAAAACGAGCCTGGGGTTTATAGTAGCTCTGGATATTAAGCAAATGTCAAAGTGGAGCATGCGCATGTGTTTTTGTTAGCATTAGCAGCAGCTGCACGAAGCTAATCATTAAGCTAACCGTGAGCCTCGTACACGCACACTACTCAAGGGGGTCTAATTTACATCGTAGACGGCTGAACATCGACACGCGGAGTCAATATCTTCAACCTTATTTTCTGAATTAAATTATTAATGTTTTGTTTTTTAACTGTTCAGCTGTGATTCCTCCTATGCGTATCATTTTTTGCTGTTACTCATCAGATTAACATATTAATGGACTAACACCTCTGAAAGGTGTTAGTCATGCGTCTGGAAAAGGGCTTATTCATATTAATTCATCCAGCAGCTTATTCTAATATGCTGTCCCAGCAATACTGTCTGTGAGCCCTCGCACATGACAAAACAAGGTTAACAGTAATTCTGTTATAGAATGCTTTTTCCTCGTGCGTTCCTCGTCTACGTGACATGTAAGAAATCAGTTGAGTGCACAAAGTGGACTGTAAGCCGGTTTCTGTCGGCTGGGCCATTAAACTTTAACTAACAGGTTGTTGTGTTGTCATCGAGCTCTGCTGGTCCATCAGCTGCTCTATTGATCCCATATTGATCTCAACAGCAGCGACCAGTGAATATGGGACCAGTGGTGGTGGAAACGTGGAGAGACAAAGCGTGCTCGGTGAGCAAATACAGCAAATGTTGAGTTTAAAGGGTTCTGTCGTCGGGTAAGACAGAAAGACAGAAAAACATTCATTCAGTTTTCTGGACAATTTCTATGTCAAAATACACAAAATATTCCATATCATGTTTCTGCTTTTAATAGCTTATTTCATCCACAGCTAATGAAATCTGCTGCTGGACATATTATATAAGCAGCTAAGATTACCGCCTCACTATTGTTTTCCTCCACCAACCAGTCAGGTGACAGTTTCTATCCACGTTGCTCCAAAATGTCACTTTGTCATTTTTTTTTCCTTTGAAGCATATATGTGAAATTTTCATAATTACCCTAATGAATTCTTGAGTTAATGGACATAATGGGCCCTAGTTTCGTAGACCAGGCGCAGTCAGCTTTCAGCGCACCTGCGCCGCGCCAACGGGGCGTGTCCGCCTGGACTTTGCAAGTTTCGTGCACCGCGCAGGCTCGCGCAGGCACACCTCCCGTCTCGCCCACCGGCGCAAGTGGGAAAGAGGGAGGAGAAGAAGGCGTGAGTGGGAGACGAGGAGGAGACGAGGCGTAGACTGGGATTAATACAGCCGATTCAGATCTTCACCAATCAAATGAGCTCCTCTCCTCTCCTTTAATGCTTTAGGGGAGGTTCAGTGCAAGATCCGTCACTTGACAACCCGATGACAGAAGCAGCGCCGCCGCTCCCACCACGCGCATCACGCGCTGTGCGCGCGTATTATAATAATAACAATGCCGATATTATAAAAAACAGGAGAGAGAGAGGGAGATGTTTTGGTCCGAGAGGCTGAGTTTCCGTTACGCGTGCCATCCGCCTTTGATCTGACGTCAGATGTGACGGGACAATCTATATAGATATAAATGCCCGTGTTGATTCAAGTTAGTTGCATTAAATAGTGTTTGTTGTGATTATTTATTGCTTTTAAATGTGCCTGGAACTGTGGAAACCTGCCTGTGAGGTCTCGGTGACGTGTGTGCACTGCGCGCCGTCCGCCAAACTTCCACTCCGCCAGCTGTGATTCGCATTGAATCAATGGACTTTATTTACACCTTGCGCCTTGCGCAAGTTGCGCTGAAAGTAGACCAGGTTAGAGCTGGCGAGCTTTCAGCGCAGTCTCGGCGAGGCTTTTTGCCACGAAACTTCCGCTACGCCAAGCTGAATCTGTGACGCCTCCCCCTGCTGCGCCGCCACACCCATCTTGGCGCAGGCGATCCACCAAACTGCCAAACTGACCGTGCGCAAGGCTGCGCGGGTCGAAACTTGCACTGCGCCGGCTGCGCCACCCTGCGCCGCCCTGCGCTGGTCTACGAAACTAGGGCCCAATGTGTTTTGCGAGGCGACGGGTACTTTTGACCACCAATTTCGAATTTGTTGTTTGTTCAACGTTGAGTCCAAGTGGATGTTTGTGCCAAGTTTAAAGAAATCAACCCTGAGATATCATATCACATCATACCATAGTGACTTTGACCTTAGAACACCAAAATCTAGTCAGTTCATCCTCGAGTGAATTCTGAACACTGAATGAAGGCTGAGTGTTGAGCCACGTAGGATAACAAGCAGGTGTCTGCTTAGGCTTGCACTCCGCCTGATGGAAGTTTTTGGGTACGCAAGAATGGATGGCAGCTGATAAACGATAAAAAGAAAGCTATTTGTTTTTAGTATTTAATGAAAGATATTTTCAAAAAATCCCTGTAGATGTCTCAATGAATACAAATCAATCACCCTCATGTTCTCTTATCTTGCACCAGAAGTGGACGTAGTCATCGTGTCCCATGGACTACAGTTTTGAAGCCTCAGATTTTGGCTGTCACCATCTTGGATTTTTTTTTGCAACCAGTGAAGGAAGTGACCATATTTGGACTGTGGAGGAGTGACGGTTGAATCTGATGAACATAAGCAGCAGAGCGGCACCCTGAGCAACAACCTTATTGGTAGTACTTCTATATGGTCAGACTTCGTTTTGCAACCAGAGGAGTCGCCCCCTGATGGCCAGCAGAGAGAATGCAAGTTTAAGGCACTGCAGCAGTATGACAGGTTGCACCAACACTGCACTGCTACACTCACTGCTATAACATTTCTGATAATTAAATATTCTCTCCCTCTCTCCAATGCCTCAGAGGGCTGAAAGGAGAAGATGGTCGCAGCACTCTGATAATTAGATGTCAAAGGTTAACAATCTTTTTGGACCGGTTACACAAGTTGGTCTATAGGTTAATTAACGTCTATATATTTAAAGACAGGATGCATGGAATGCAGAGCCCCATATCATTCAGCAAAATGATTATCTGATCGGCCTTTAGAGAGACGACCGATCAACTGATCAAATTGGGAAAGAATATCATCTGATCATTGGCTGCCACCGTAACCTGATCAAAAAGCAGTACTGAACAAAGACAACAGCCATTAGAAATTATGCATTAAAATTGGAAGCATATTAACCTTCGCAATGGAGCACCGGACTAAAAGGAAAGTGCATCATGTCACGGCAACTTGCATTTTTTTTTCTAAAGCAAAGTTAACCAAAACTGCCATCCCTACTATCAGTTTGTTACGGCCACAAAAGATGGAAACTCTTTCACGATCTTTCTGAGCTCTGCCTGTTAAACCATAGAGAGGACCTCTGCTGGTGTCTGCTGGTCACTACAACACAGTTAAACCCATCAATACAGCATTCATAGTTCACATGAAACCAGTTAAAGTGTTTACACCAACCGATCTGACTCTACACATAATATAATTCTGAATATAATACTGAAAACACGATTTTGAGTCCTTGTAGTCATGACGTCACTTTATCCAATCACAAGTGAGCCCTCCTGAATTCATCAATTAACTAAGACTTCTGCAGTAAATGGAACAGACGTGGATAAAATGTTCTGTCTCCATGGTAACACACAGACACACACATATAGCTGGAGCTCCACATAGACGCAAATCTCATCAGCACCATGGTGAAGAAAGCCGATGTGGAAACAACTCTGCAGCAGAGGCTTATGGGAAATACATAAGGAGGGAGTGAGTGGTTTGATAAGTGGAACACACACACACACACACACACACACACACACACCGCCAGTGGTGTGTTTGAGTTAATCAATGTCATGGATGTGAAGCTCTGACCTTTTCATGTCAAACCACCTGCTGCTGCAGGAAAATGAGTCTTCTGGTGTGTGTCTGTGTGTGTGTTTGTGTTTCAGTGTGTGTTTCAGGGAGTGTTTGTTTGTGTACATGTGATTCAGTGTGTGTGTGTGTTTGTGTACATGTGTTTCAGTGTGTTTCATTGTGTGTGTTTATGTGTGTTTCAGTGTGTGTGTGTGTGCATGTGTTTCAGGTAGTGTTTGTTTGTGTATGTGTGTTTAATTGTGTTTCAGTGTTTGTGTTTCAGTTTGTGTGTTCTAGTGTGTGTGTGTGTGTGTGTGTGTGTGTGTGTCCCAGCATACCGTCTCTCTCTCCGCAGTGTGTGTGTGTGTGTGTGTGTGTGTGTATGTGTGTGTGTCCCAGCGTACCGTCTCTCTCTCTGCAGTGTGTGTGTGTGTGTGTGTGTGTGTGTGTGTCCCAGCGTACCGTCTCTCTCTCTGCAGTGTGTGTGTGTGTGTGTGTGTGTGTGTGTGTGTGTCCCAGCGTACCGTCTCTCTCTCTGCAGTGTGTGTGTGTGTGTGTGTGTGTGTGTGTCTCAGCGTACCGTCTCTCTCTCTGCAGTGTGTGTGTGTGTGTGTGTCCCAGCGTACCGTCTCTCTCTCTGCAGTGTGTGTGTGTGTGTGTGTGTGTGTGTGTGTGTCCCAGCGTACCGTCTCTCTCTCTGCAGTGTGTGTGTGTGTGTGTGTGTGTGTGTGTGTGTGTGTGTGTGTGTGTCCCAGCGTACCGTCTCTCTCTCTGCAGTGTGTAGGAGCTCCTGAAGAAGCCCAGCAGCTCGTCCTCGATGGCGGCGTCGAAGCTCACATTCAGCCGGTAAACTCTCATCGGCTTCATCTCGCGGTGCAGGACCACCACGTACATTTGATTGGCCGGGTAGGAGAAGTGGCGGTGGATGCGCATGGCTCCGCCCCCGGGCCTGTTGGTGGGACGTCCCCCGACGCCGCCCTCCGCAGTGACGGACACCCGGTCTACCTGAAAGCAGGAAGAGGATGATGTAGAGAGATGAACCCTTAGACAACATTTTAAAAATTAAGGAACAGTTGATATCTGTGTTTTACAATCAAATACCTGCTGAAAAAAGATCAAACCATAATAATTATGAGAAATTGTTTCTGTAGGTTTACTTAGAAAAATCATCATCAATATCATTCACACTTGATCCCATGTATGTGTTTTTATCTCTGTTATGAGGATCATACAATCACTTGTGTGTTTGTGTGCATCTCTGTGTCTGTCCACAGCTATTCTCATATTCCGCTGCAGCATACTACATAATATTTTGTGTGCTCAGTTATGGCTGCACGCTCAATGACCTCTTGTGGTTGCTGTGACTTTTCCAAACTTTTGTTTTGTTTTATGCTGCCATTGACTGCCTGCTGATTTGTCACTCACACCCCAGCCGGAATCTGTGCTAGACATGGGGCCCTAGTTTCGTAGACCAGGCGCAGTCAGCATTCAGCGCACCTGCGCCACGCCGACAGGGTGTGTCCGCCTCGACTTTGCAAGTTTCGTGCACCGCGCAGGCTCGCGCAGGCACACCTCCCGTCTCGCCCACCGGCGCAAGTGGGAAAGAGGGAGGAGAAGAAGGCGTGAGTGGGAGACGAGGAGGAGACGAGGCGTGGACTGGGATTAATACAGCCGATTCAGATCTTCACCAATCAAATGAGCTCCTCTCCTCTCCTTTAATGCGTTAGGGGAGGTTCAGTGCAAGATCCGTCACTTGACAACCCGATGACAGAAGCAGCGCCGCCGCTCCCACCACGCGCATCACGCGCTGTGCGCGCGTATCATAATAATAACAATGCCGATATTATTAAAAACAGGAGAGAGAGAGGGAGATGTTTTGGTCCGAGAGGCTGAGTTTCCGTTACGCGTGCCATCCGCCTTTGATCTGACGTCAGATGTGACGGGACAATCTATATAGATATACATTCACGTGTTGATTAAATTAGTTGCATTAAATAGTGTTTGTTGTGATTATTTATTGCATTTAAATGTGCCTGGAACTGTGGAAACCTGCCTGTGAGGTCTCGGTGACGTGTGCGCACTGCGCGCCGTCAGCCAAACTTCCACTCTGCCAGCTGAATGACACCCATTTTGGCGCAGGCGATCCACCAAACTGCCAAACTGACCGTGCGCAAGGCTGCGCGGGTCGAAACTTGCATTTCCGCCACCCTGCGCTGCGCCACGAAACTAGGGCCCATTATATACATTATATAAGCAGCTAAGATTACCGCCTCACTCTTGTTTTCCTCCACCAACCAGTCAGGTGACAGTTTCTATCCACGTCGCTCCAAAATGTCACTTCGTAATTTTTTTCCTTTAAAGCATGTGTGAAATTGTCATAATTGACATTATGAATTCTTGAGTTAATGGACAAGAATTCAGAATTTAATGGTTTTGCGAGGCGACGGGTACTTTTCACCACCAAATTGGAATGAGTCCAACGTGGAGTCCAAGTGGATGTTTGTTTAAAGAAATCAACCCTGAGATATCATATCACATCATATCATAGTGACCTTGACCTTAATACACCAAAATCTAGTCAGTTCATCCTTGAGTGAAGCCGGGTATCAGCCGAGTACCAGCTGATACTTGTTCAAACAAATAAATTGGCTTTGTGAATGTTGAACTTGACAAACACTGCTTTGTTGATTTTGACATATTCCCACGAGGAGTGACAAGGTCAGAGAACCGTGTTGTCAAATATCGACCTGGGAAATATTCTGTATTGATACAATGTAAATAAATATTACCTGAGTAAATTACTTTATTTATCCCCATTAGAGAAACGGACAAGCAAATCAATTACAGCAGGTGTTGAAGGTGGTGAACGTGTTTTAAATCACTCCACTGTGAACAGCGCCATCTGTGTCCAGACCAATCGGCGCAGTTACATAAAACGCTGCATGACGGAGCGACGTGCTGCTCTACAAATGTGCTTGTTTGCAGCAGTTTTACAGTTTATCTGATGAAAGTCATTGCTAACTAGGTAAATCATTGTATATCCTTTTGCCAGTTGTGTCCTTTAGATGCTCATTGCCAGCAAATTCCACCTTAAAATTGCCCTAAAACTATACAGTAGCACCAGTCGTAAACCTCCGGTCCTGAAAAATGAAGCCAATGCTTCAAAATCGAATGGCCATCAGGGGGCGACTCCTCTCTGATTGCATGAGAAAATGACCCTACTTATCACTTGATTTATTATCTCAGCAGACATTGTAAAAGTGTATGGCTCAATCACCAGTTTCAGGTCACATGACTATGTAGAAGAAAATGTGTTACCTTACTTTTCCTTATTTGTTTTGTTTTAATGTTACTTTCTCTCGGAAACATGAAATGTCCTGCTGAGCTGCATCCATTGTATGTAAGCCTTGTCATGTTAATGATGAGACCCTCTGATCTGTCCCCCTTCCTGGACCGTCCCCGAAACACCTTCATCTCACATACTTGATCAAGGCCTTCATGAATGGCCCCTGTTGTGACACTATGTAGCAAGAACCCGGCTGTTCCGAGGGAAGTCACACCTTTATGTTGTCTCAGGACCTCTCTTCCTCTTGGGAGAGACGCGTATTGAATCTATGTAAATCCACTGTTTAGACCTGCCCCTTTGCTTCTGTGTATAAAGCCATCGCTCACCCCACATATGGCAGAATGGACTGTGTGGCAACTGCGACATTGCTCTTTCTCCACTGTCAGTGATTAAACCTCATTTGAACCAGCCACAGAATTGGACCTGAAGAGTTTCTTCCACAACTAACAGCACTAGTGAGACATGTTACTAACGATTGACATGAGAAATATCAAAATTTACTTTTAGTTTCACATGGGACACAAACAGCAGTCTCCTAGACGAAAGTGCTGTGTATGTTTGACAACATGTAAGTTACTATAAAGCAGGGTGTGCTTCAGGGCAGGGCTAGCTTGTGGTTGACTCGTAGCTTCCAGAGGACCAGCTGTCAGTGTGTTTTAACTCCATCAAAGTTAATTGGAACATTGTTGGTCACCTCCAAAGCATTTACTTAGCTTGACCATCTCCTACCACTGGTTAAAAAAACAACAACAGTAGTGATGTCCAAATGAAGCTTCGTGAAGCATTTTCTTTATTTTCTGAGCCCAATAGATGGCGCTCTCTGTTCAACAAAGGGTTGAAAGCCGATATATTTCCATTGCTTCAACCCTTTGTTGAACAGAGAGCGCCATCTATTGGGCTCAGAAAATAAAGAAAATGCTTCACGAAGCTTCATTTGGACATCACTAGCGACAGCACAAAAACAAAATGGCGATGGTCAAAAAACAAAATGGCAACGGGCAAAAATGTTGAAGTAGAGGTTTCTAAACTGCTGTCTAAAAACCACTGGGCGTCGTCATGGTGACTACATCCACTTCTTATGAGCACACACAGTCAGGCGGTTATCACCAGCAAACCAGCAAAGCAAACAACTTATTAAGCAACAACAGAGAGTGGAGGTTTTAAGAAAATTGGAAGAAATACAGTCAGGGATGAGCAGCATTGCATGATGGGAACATGGTGGGCAACAGTGGGAACCATTAGGAAGCTCTGGGTCTCTTTGTTGTCACACATCAGCGCTTTTCGGCCAATCAAACGGCGAGTATGAGCATCTGAGTTTGTTCTTTGATGAACGAAGTGATCAATAAGAACAGAGAGCCTGCTGACATGTAGCGGAAAGGTCGGGGATTAAAGGGTTGTTTTTAAGGGGTTTTCTGGTGAGTCAGCGAACGCAGCGCTGCACTACGTGATGCCTTTAAATGCTCCGGTCAACCGAAATACTTTTTTAATTGTGTTTGTTTGCTGATTGGATTGGATTTCTAAGCTCACCTTGTCAATGTCAGACATTTTAACATCCCAATGCATTTGAATGCTAAATCTTTATTTCAGTGGCGTTAGAGCCACTGAGTTAATTAGCCTCCAAATAAACTCACCAACCACCACATCGGCTGAAGGAAATGAGTCCATGTTGGGCTCAACAGGGCTTTTTAAGGATTTGTAATAAAACAAGGCAGCAAACTGATGCTTTCAGCCCTTTTCGTTTTTACTTTTGTTGGATGTCGAATGCATTTTGTCTTTGTGACATATCTTTGACTGTGAGAATAAATTGCTTCGAGCAGGACAATTCTTTCCTCCGCTCTTTCTACCAGCAGGTTGTATTTTAATCCAGATGTGTTTTTTTTTTTTTTTTACCCATTTTTCTTCGCATAAAGAAGCATCACGCACGGATACCTTACTAGGAGACCAACAACACCTCTTAATTGACAGTGTGCTCACAAACAAACATAAAGGGGCTTCAGGGGTTTTAATTGGCCTCTGTCCAAATTAGACAGATTAACCCTCCTCTCACATTAGCCGCGATGACCGGCCTGAAAAATCATGTTGCTTGTTGTTTCTCTGAGGCTTTTTCTCTCTCGGCACGCACTCGTCTCAAAAATTGCAGCTGAAACGGCAACTTTGACGGTTAATTAGCCTCGCACAGGAAAGCTCTGAGGCCAAATCTGCAAATAACATTCTTTGTTGGAGAGGGGATTGTTTGTTTTTTTTTGCTTTTTTTGTCCCGACGCCAGGAGCTTTTGTTTTGAAAGGCTCATCAGGAAAGTTACCAAACTGTATGACATCAAACGTTGACGTGAAGGAGAGATAGTTTGGAACAGGTATTTAGTTCTCAATCAGCTGTAGCCTCTAAGAAGGCGCTTCACTCCTAAGAAGTTCAGGTGTTTGGAAAGCAAGATATATTCAAACACCTGAGAAATCTGAACATTCTTCATCTTCACGGTGAACACGGGTTTGATTAAAAAGTAATATTAATTTTAGACAGCTGGGTTACATTCAGCTGTTGTTTTAATAATCTTAACTTAACCCTGGAATACTGTTGAAACAATGGTCACTATATACACTATGTCACCCGGACACCTAAACAACTTCTCAGTCACGTTTTTAGACCTAGGTTTAGACCGACTGATCAGCGCCATGGCCAGATTTCCCTTCACTTTACAACAGATTTTAATGGTTTCCAGAGGATGATTCCAGATCATTTTGTCAATCTCACGGACATGTTATGTAGCGCCACCCTCAAGCCAACAAATACTTAGAACTATCCATTAAATTTACTGAACACATTCATGCCCCCCAGATGATGACCCATTAGTATTTAAGGGATCAAAAGGCCTTTTCTGTTGCACTAACCTCAAGAGACATTTAAAAATGTCAGGTTTACTGCCATTAAGGGCCTGTGGGCAACAGCATTTACAACAACATTGCGGACAGAACCCATTCAAAGAACTTTGATTTTTGGCACAAGAATTCGTGCTGTTGTCCGATTGCAAATTTAACAGCGGGATAGTGCCCTCTAGCGACAAGCAAGACTAGAGGGAGCTTTCCTCTTTGTATCATGTAACCTCAACTGGAAACTAGCAAACCGTAGCCATTGCTTGACTTGCAAGAAGTCACAAGGTCACCGAACTGGCACACAACTATTGTGGACGGTTCACCTGAATATATTTTATGATTGGGTCAAGCAATTTGCTATGTCACAAATATCAGCATACATATGTTCTTATAGAGTTGTAAGGATTTCTGCCATATGGCCACCGTACCTCAAGGCGGTCGGTGTGCAGCACGATGAATCGAGTGGCGTTGATGCACTCCAGCTCGATGCTGACCTCTCCAGAGAAGGTGAAGTTGTCCATGTAGACGGCGAGCCGCAGGTCGTAGTGCCGCGGCCTCACCGAGCCCGGCAGCCTGGAGTTCCTCCACGGCTGTGCCGCCTCCTCATCCCCCCTCTCCCCCGTCCTCTCCCCTCTGCTCCCATTCAACCTCGCTGACCCTCCGCCGCCCCGCGAACCCGACTCCCCCAGCCCGCTGTCACGATCTCGTCTGCCGCACTCCTCAAAGCGGACGCTGAGGACCACGGCCACCGCCGTGACGATGATGAGGGTGAGGATGGAGAGGGCGAAGCCGAGCACCAGCCGCTTGTGCACCGTGATGTGACGCTCGGTGGTTCGAGGCCGGACCACCACGGACTCGGCCCACTGGTCTGAGAGGCCGCGGCCATTCCGCATGGCGCCCGGGCTGCTGTCGTTTAGTCCCATTTGGCTAAAAGTGTCACTCTAACGGCAAAGAAATGTCCTCGAGGTTCACAGTCAGAAACAGGTTCCAATACAGAGAAACATTCATTTATGCTCAGGTCTGATTTCCAGATGATTTATTGTGAAATTAAGACCGGTCTAAAAGATTCCAGTTGTCAATCAGTCAAACCTCCAGTCTGCTGCAGTTCTATTTCTGAAACCCTGAACTGTGACCTCGCCGCTGGTGGACTGTTCCGAATGTCCCTCGCCGGAGGTGGAAAATCAACACCAAGTTTTACATTTCAGCCAACGAACCTGACAAACCATAAAGGACGAGATGGTTCTGTGCGTTCTGGTTTTGCGGTGAGGGGGGAATAGAGAAAAAAATCAATGCTGCATGGCTCGATTTCAAGTTCTAGAGGATGGGGAGGAGGAGGAGGTATGCTGGTAAGAATGTGGATGTAGAGTGAGCGTACCATCCATTGGCTCTCGCTGGAAATCAGCTGTGTAAGCTAAACTCTAAACCACCACAGAGACGTGGGAATAAAGCCTCAGTAAGACCCTATACGCTGGGAAACCAGCTGAAGTCACATTTCATCTGGATTTGCTAGAATTAAAATCACTTTGAGGAAGGAAATCCTAATTTGGAGCTTCAAAAACTATCACTTCTGGATTTAAATGCATCCAAGACAGTGATCCTGAACCTA